>MOOZ01000115.1:993381-1003677 GCA_002930495.1 Cecropterus lyciades | reverse complement strand
TCATAGCCCCACAGTAGGATTTTCACCTGTGACGTGGGTGCCAGTGGACACACAAAGACGAATACACAAACACCCAGACCCAGGACAGAAATCTAAACTCATCATTCAGATGTTTGTCTGGCCGAGGATCGAACCCAGAACCTATTGCGTGTCAGACTGGTAAGGTGACCGCTCCACCACTTAGGTTATCAAATAATCCTTGTTTTATTTTCCTAAAATATTTGTCAGGTTCCGTGAAGCTTTTAAATTCTGGACTACAAAATGTTTAACAAAACCCTGATCTAATACTTAAACTACATACATAATATCACATATATAAGAATATTAGTATAGTTGACATATATTACTTTTTACCAAAATAAAAATTATATAAACATATATAAATGCAGAGGCTGAATCGCCAGCAAGGGACATGACTAGTTAACCAGTGATATAATTGTATTGTTAATTATTTTCTTAGCGGTAGGCTTATAAAAGCCTTTTAAAATTTATTAACTATTATAACTAAAATAGACCACAATTTATGAGAATATGTATGTCAGTAAAAACTTACTTACACAGAATAATTACTTACAATAAAAAAAAAAATAAGTGTAAAATGAACTTAATTATCATTCTAGGAACTTACATAAAGAACTAATCAAACGTAAATAATTCTGATAAGATAATAAAAATCATTAAGATTATATATTTATAATTGTTATTGTATAGGGTATATTTTTTACTCCTATGACTTGTTAGTCATAGGAGTAAAAAATATACCCTATACAAGCCACACTTCTAAATGATATTACAAAACTTACATCCATATAAGTTTGTACTGCCGAAAGTCATTTCCAGAGGAAAATTAAAAACTACTCTTTCAGGGTCATTTCCTGAACATGCCATTTGACTTGTTCCTGAACTTAACCCCGATATAGGGTCCCAGTCCGGACCCCATACAATTTCATATTGAATATACAACCGTTCATCAAATACTCCAGCGGGAAACGTTAGATTCTCTATTTGTCCATGGAAAGACACTAAAAACTTTGTAACAGTGTCTTTCATTTAGATAGCGGGACGCAAAGTCTATAAGATACAAAGTAAAATTAGGTTCAAACCGGTAAAGTTTGTGAATACGTAAATACTTTGACAGCCATTATCATCAACACAAGCGTTGTTATGGTAACCAGTGTAGCCATTACGAATTAAATAGTGCTCCATGAAATGTAAATTAAATGGTAATATCATTAATAAAAACATTTTCCCAACTTATTAATAATATAGACATGTAGTTATGGTTAGAAGTGATAATTTATTTCTATAAAATACACAACAAAAAAGAATACCAGGATTTCTATAGACCATAAACAATGAAAACTAAGCATGTTTCCGTTAAACTGCTTTACCGACAATTCATAATATTTTGATGGTGCTGCCACAAGATGGCGCTGAGCGTGCTTTCAAAATCCCAATCGGCCACCATTGTTGGACGTGATCCTTGTGCCTAGTTTCGTAAAATGTGCATTTTTCTTCAACATAGCGGTGATATTTAAGTATTTCCACTATACGGCACAGTAAGCGTAGTTCGTGGAATGATAAAAAAGTCTTTTTTTGTGTTTATAGTGCTTATTTTCAAACCATAAATGCGTTCAAAATGTCACGCGAAGTGAGCATCAGTTTCGTGAACACCATACCACACATAAAATAAATGTGGTTTTCTTTGAATTGAACGTCTCACAGACAGTGTATAAGTGTTGTCGTTAGTGGAGAACAGTGTTGAGAAATGGTGGATAATCGCGTGAAGGACTTTTGCACATGAGAACGTTTCAGGAGTTTCTGTACACGTCGTAAGGCAGTGCAGTTACGCGGGCGAAGGCTTGAAAGTTGCCGGCATCATTATGGTGGACTGAAGGCGTGTTTGTGGACGGATCGGAGCTAATTACTCGTTGTAAACAGTGCCGCGAGGAGTACGCGCACCATGTCAGGCGGTTCCCAGCACAACCCCAATGGTCGACAGTCGCAACTCGCCCCCGGTTGGAGCCCTCTGCAGGTGGTGCCTTTTATTCTTTTTTTTCATTAATACTTCATAACCTTCATTACATTTTCGTAAACATTACAAAGTGAACGATAAAAGTATAACTTTATTATCATAATAATGCACGCATGTACTGTGTCGAGGCTATGTGCGCTAGCAAACACGAAAATAAAATACGATTCGTCATTGAACTTTAACACCAACAGTTTTTGATGAAGTGAAATTGAAATTAATTCTTGCTTTGAAATCATGCTAAAATCATTCATTACAATGTTGTATACAGCTAGAACAGGCATTGTATGTGGGCAATTGAATCAGCTGTTTGTTGATAATGTTTACAATTTCAGTAGTGAAACAGGTTAAAGCATATGCACATTCTGCTTTTCCTTCCAATGTTGCCAGTGTCATATAAACTTATTCTTGTAATACTACCTGAATTACAATTAATTAAAAATAATAATTACACATATTACAATTTTTATATTTAATACAAAAAGTATTTCATTCATATTGTTAGTTCACAGTAAATGTAAATATTAAAATAGTTCTCATTTTCCACATTAAACATTTAAATAGTTAAAAATATGTAGCAGGAAAATAATTAGGGAAATACATATTAAACAGTATGTTTCTTAGTATGTTAATTTCATAACATAATAGGGTTTATTATTGCACTAAAATAACTGCACCGATTGAATTATTTTTACAATTCGTTATAGTTTTTATTTGTTTTTTTTTTTTTAAGTTAAATACATAATTATAGATTATCTCATTGGATTCTACATGTGTGCTATACAATACTTCAGACCCGAGCATGATAATGTCAATGAGTAATGTTTCTGAAATGTAAAATAAAAGTCTATTACCAGGAGATCATAAGAGATTTGTAAACAAAGTATTTAAATGGATCATATTGAACATCAAAAGAAATATTGTTGTATGACCTTGGTGTTCGCATGTGGGAATCCATCCATTTGCAATTCATATCAATTCAAATGGTTTGTCCGTCATCCGTTTGACTTTATTGAATTGTGGAGCTGCATTTAAAGGTAAGGTCCAGTCAAAATTCTTTAGTTCTACTTATTTATCCATATCCAAATATCTTAATTTGCCAACTAAATCCTTTTTCATTATTCATATGTATGTAATAGAAGCGCCATACGAACAATCAGCTCACCAAAGGTTAAGTGCAATAACTGACACTTATTCAAATTTGTAGGTGACCCAAATAAAACAAAAATGGAACAACAATACAAAACAATTGTTAAGGCCCGCGCTCACTACCAGCATGGCACGACAAGGGATTTTCATCCATAGAATTATAACATACAGTACAAGAGTAAAATTGTTATTTCTCTCATTATCATTGTCAACACAGATGCTAAAGCTGCAGTATGCATAGACATGTGGTGCATACCATATTTAATTATTATTTACATTCTGTTATTATTTCATCCATCACTTCAAAATACCTTCGCATACCATGCAAACAGTGTGTGCAAGCTCTTAACTTCATAAACATATAAAGTCCATTCTTGGTTTGAATTTGTCTGGAAAAAACTATTTATGTATTAGTTTTTCCCTATTATATAATAAAATAATATGTATAATTACACCAACTATGTTAAACACTTAAGCACATTGAGAGAATCCTCTATCATGTAAAATTGTTTTCAATGACTTTTAGCAAAATTTATTTATTGCGTACAATTTCAAATTTCAAAGTTAACATTACTGCTTGTAGTCATCTAACCGACATATACCGCACATAGAACAGAAGTTCCATCTGAAGTCAATTGCAGATGCATTACCATTAAGATGGACACCTAGTATTTAAGTCATTCTTTACCATTCCACTATTTAAGTCACATACTTCTACTATTTAAGCAAGAACTGCTTCAATCATTCATATCAATGAGCTATGCAAAAGGATATTGGCTCCATATCTCATAGGTAATGTCCGACTGAAGCTTCGGCTTTGGCTTCGGCCTTGGCCACCTTCGGCCAAAAAATTCTCCTTGGACTAAACCTTCGGTTTTGGCTTTTACTAAATCCGAAGGTTTCTAGAAAGAGCCAAAATGAAAGGAACTGCCTATGAATATACTCCACAATGAAGATCTTGAAGCACATGGGTAAATGCACACTTCTTTGTGGGCTTGTGTCGTCAGTTGTGTTGGAAATTCATTTTATTTCAAATGTTGTCATCTGTGACAAGTAGCAAAGTAATTGTTATCAGTTCCAGAAGTCGTTTACATACAATCAACATAAATCTTTATATAGAAAAGTTTGTTAAATCATAAAATTTGTCATCTTCTATCTTTATCTAATCTTTTAGCTATTTTGGAACTAAGTTTCTTTAGGTTTGTGCACTGTCAGCTTCGGCTTCAACCAAAAATTGACCTTTGGTCGGAAATTACTCGTGCTATGGTACCAACAAAACTGCAAACACATGTGTAAATATTAACCTACATAACACTATAATATCTTACTTAAATTCTCTTCTCTTCTTTTTTATACTTGTTTGTATGAAATAAAATGCCTTTATTTTGCATAGACCTTTGGAGGCATATACTAATTTTCAGCTACATTATATTTTCTTATACTACCACCTTTAATACGCATATATTTACATAGTAAAGAAGGCCAATAACATGACAAATATTAATCTAGCATTTTTTGTTGTTTCTAAGTACCTTATCAATAAACTTTACGCAAGTGAATCGGTGTCAGAAAATATTTATTATTCAGTATGAATATGCATTATAATTGCTAAGTTAAGTAAATTTGATGTATGGCAATAATGTTTCTTGTTAGTCTCTTTCGTTGACTTCTTAAATAATATTCATTTTTGTGTATATTTATTAAATTTGGAGTATGTGACTCCAAATTGTGTGTAATACCACCATATTTAAATAATTCATACATACTTGTAAAGTTGATTTTAGAAATCCAACTACCATTTTTGTAGAATTACAACATATCTTACTAGAAATCCTTGTAATGTTATAATATCTTGATAATATCTTAAATGCGAAAGTTTGTGAGGATGTATGTACGTTTGTTACTCTTTAACACAAAAACAACTCATTGTATTTGGATGAAATTCAGCACACAGTTAGTTTATGGCCTGGACTAACACATAGGATTCTTTTTACTGTGGTATATGACCCAAGCGGGCGGGACTGCAGGAAAAAGCTAGTGATTTATAATTGTAAGGTTGTAGAAACAGTACAGTTTACTGACAGAGGTGATTCATAGTAGCAATTCTAACCTTTTGGTGGAAGGGTGTGGAAGTTGGTACTATACATATGAAGCGACCATTAATAAGTGGCAATCTATGAGACTCGATAGACTCAGCAATTAAAATATAAGCAAGTGATTGCTTAACATCAAGTGGACTGCATGCTCATAATTCAAAGGCATAATTTTTTTTTAACAAAAAATAGAAACGAATTTAATTTAATAATTTAAATATATGTTGGTTTCTTTCATACACAGTACATAGTCCCAAAGTCGGCGCTCATATATTATCAAATCTGAAACTTCAGTGGATGTATAAGACAACCGATTTGTATAAGCTGTTGTGATCTGTTGGTATAAAATAAACCATATTCTTGTTTTGATGAATACATTGTTATTTACATTTTAAGAGATGGGAGGAACTTCAAAGATAGGAGAACTCGAGCCGAGTCCTCCTATCTTTGAAATTATGTTCATATTTTTCCCCTTGTAAATGATAGAGGATAGACATAAGCACCTGCATCTAGATTTTGGGGGACTTGAGCCCTTAGACCCCTGTCCCTTCCCCATGAATTTGCCAGTGATCATTAATATCGCCATAACATACGCTTGCGCTGCTGTAATATTTTTTTTATTTGACCTATATTTGACACTAGCTTTGTTACGCGGTTTCATCCGCTATTAATAAGAAAAAAAACTAACCCACATAGCGTGATGTTATATATCCTATAACCTTCTTCAATAAATGCACTATTAAACACAAAAATATTTTTTCAATTCGAACCAGTAGTTCCTAAGATAAGCGTGTTCAACCAAACAAACAAACGCTTCTGCTTTATAATATTTTTATTTGACTTGCATTGAAAATGGTACGACATTAAAATGTCATACAATTACTTCTGCAATCTTAAAATATAAACGCTTTCTACACTCATAGGATTTTCTCCCCACACTAGGATTTTCTTCTGTGTCATGGATGCCATGGACACACAAAAACGAATACACAAACACCCAGACCCAGAACAGAAATCTAAACTCATCATTCAGATGTCTATCTGGCCGGGGATCAAACCTGGAACCCATTGCGTGTCAGACCGGTATGGTGACCGCTCCACCACGTGGGTCGTCAACAGAACCAGAACACAACAGCTATAGTTGTTTAAAGTTTAATCGTTTTCATTCTACGGCATAGCATTCATAGCATTATGTGGCATTGCATGGGCATCGGTGAGTACTTAACATCAGACGATAAAAAAAAAATAAAAAAATATGTTTGTGTTTATCGCCAACCCATTATTGTCCCAGTGCTGGGCACGGATCACCTCTTAGAATTAGAAAGTTTTAGGCCGTAGACTACCGCGCTGGCCAAGTGTGAATTGATAGACTTCACACATACTTTTTTTCAAATGTATACGAAGTGCCAATTGAAAGTTCGAATACTGGCAGTTCTCAAAGATATTAATTATTCAACAATTGGTCGATAAAACCTTGCTAGAAATAAAACTTGTCGTCTAATATATAACTTCTATAGAAATTTGAAATGGTCTGACCTTGCATATCATAAAGAATTCATGGAAACCTTTTAAGAATTCTCTGAATGCAACTTTAAGGACAAGCTTACGTCCTTTCATAGGTTCTACGACGTTATCCATGGTATTTTTTTATAGGATCAAAGTAGCAAAAGAACATGCAGTCTTTATGGAAAGTAGTAACTGCCGCTCATAGACACCTGTAAGCAACAACATAATATAGAACAAGGGTTCTATCTGAAGTTAACCACAGATGCTTTGATATTCCCGAAAACTAAGATGGTCGCCTCATACGAATGTGAACTGGCAACCATACCCTTCCACCGAAGCGTTAGAACTGCATCATGTAAGAAATAGTTGTAGCGGTGGTACATCGGTCGAATCGTACTCGTTCTATCATATACACTTTTGGGATTATGGATACATTTTTGGGTAATCACACGAAATAAGTAAACTTTACACCAGATGATTATTATCCAAAAAACAGCAAAAAAATATTTATCTAATTATGGCGCACTTATCTTAACCAGCCAGCATGCAAAAGTCTGCTCTCGCATGTTAATTCAAATTAACAAAATGCGTATAAAAATAATGTTTTATAGAGGTATTTGCTGTTTCTTCCTATATTTCATTCATCCTTCAAACCTTAGAAGTCCATAGTCGAGCTTTTATAAACATGGAGCGGCATATGCCTTAGTTATCGCGCTTAGCTGTGCGTATTGCTTATATGACAAGGACCCTGCCTAAGGTACATCACCTGCGACTGTTCGCTCGCTGTTCTGTCTTTGGTGTTTTCTAAATTTAATAGATAAGGCCTATTGATGGCCGTCATTCAATCATGCATAGGCTCGCGACTTGTAAGTAATCTACAAACTTAAGCAACACCTAATGTGGACGTACTTCCGTCCGCTTTACGTCGGAGGCCTTATGGGTGGTTTCAAAACACCCGACACTGGTCACTGATCCGTACACTCAATCCCGCTAGAATAAAGTAAAATAAAGAGCTCCGTCACCGTGGAAAATAAAATGAGTTGCATCTCGACCGCCTTCACTTGGGATTTGGTTCAATAGGAATTTTATTTTGAAAAGTGCTAGAACCAATACGGCTTGACTGAAGAAGTGCCATCACCACTATTATAAAGTGGAAGTGTGGATGCCTGCTAGCATATTTATGAGGCAACTATCTTAGTCCTCGGGAGCGGCAACGCTTCTCACTTCTTTTATCGGTGTCAGATCCTGTTCCCTGTTCCATATGGAATTGATTAAAGTTGTCCATGACCGGCACCACTTCCCACCAGGTAGATGTTCGTTTGCTACTACAATAATAAAAGACGTTTCGCCAATCCGTATTTCTAGTGTGGCATCTGATCGTGTACCGTTAGACAAGCAGTCAGTTTTGTAGAAAATGTATGAATTATTCAAACAAGAAAGATACTAATTTCCTAGAGTTTCGTTTTCTGACCGAGAACTGTAATTATTGTTGTTAATTACTATCCATCTTATTATTAAATAAATAAATAAAAAAAATTCAAGTAATTTCTTTAAATATCTTATTATTACGTAGACACTTAATACGTAATTAAAATATTTTTATACTTCAGCGAATTAATTTATCAATGTGACGATGTACTCGTGGAACGTACGAGGTTACAACATGTTTTTTATAATATGGAAGAAGTAAACGAACACGTAGTCCACTGGATGGTAAGTGGTTACTGCCGCCCACGGACGCCTCTAAATAATCAACCCCAGATAATACCAGGGACTTACCTAAAGATGGCCATAAATGCATTGACACCCGTGAGGAAGAGGGAAGTTGGAACAGCTTGGACAATTATGTCTCCCTTACCACACTTTTATATTACAATGTTTTATTAAGTAACGGCAAATAGAAAATGTATTTATCGCATTTCATTTCCTAGTTTTCGCACTTTGAGAATGAAATCTTTATATCAAAACCCTAAGCCGTCACAGAAAGTTCTATCGCCTTTGATAACCTCTAATCCTTTACGTACGATTTTACTTTGAATACGCGACGTCTATCTTTTTATAAATAATGAAGTTGGATGAATAAATGCAGTGTGCACCTTGCACGCTGCATTTTATTCCTGTTCATAAAATATTTCCAACATCTTTAGTTCAGATATCGGACTTAGATAGAGTTCTGTGATAATACATTTTCTTGGATTCTTAACGTAATATCTTATTCCTTTTATTCTTTATAACATTCTCAATAAAACCCTGTAACAGTAAAAGTTATTTTGTTCACCGTATTCAATTAACGATAAATATTAATCAATATACTTATTATAAGACTATTCTAGTGGCTCTATCCCTATTTAGTCCCGAAAAATTTAATAGTTAATTAAATATAAACAAACGCTTTCTACACTCATAGCCCCACGTTAGGATTTTCTCCTATGTCGTGGGTGCCATGGACACACAAAGACGAATACACAAACACCCAGATCGAGAACAGAAATCTAAACTCATCATTCAAATATCTGTCTGGCCGGAGATCGAACCCGGGACCCACTGCGTGTCAGACCGGTATGGTGACCGCTTCACCACGCGGGTCGTTTAAAAATATACATATTTATAAATAAAAATTAAATTCATATTTCTCTGTTGTTAGCTCAAAAAATACCGGAAAATGTATATGTATGTATGTATGCGTTTGTTGTTTATAGGTATTAAAACTCTCTTTATTCAGTTCCTTATGCTAGAATTATGCATTATGGGTTTTACAGAATCATAAGAAGGTTAGTTAGTATCTATGCAAAAGACGCAGTACTACGTGGTACAACGTCTGTGGTCCGACTGAAAAGGTACTTATGGCACGCAAAGTTCCAAAAAGTAGCAGTTGCGTCAGCAGTCGGTGGAAGGATGTGATTGCTGACATTTGGGCCACCATCTTAGTCCTAGGGTGTAGCAATGTATCTGTGATTGACTACTAATAGAATCCCTGTTCAATTTGAGGTTGTCCATGTTTACGCATGTTCATGAGTGACAGTGACCACTTACTATGCGATGGGCTCGTCAGACATGCTCGGTTGCAAGTTCAATATTATATGTAAAATTCTCGTGTCACAATGTTAGTTACCTTACTCCTCCGAAACGGCTTTACCGATTTTTACCAAATTTTATATGCATATTCACTAGGTCTGAGAATCGGCTACTATCTATTTTTCAAACCCCTAAGTGATAAAGGTTGTTGACCCTTAACATTTTTTTTTAATTTTTTGACATTTTTTTTTTGATATTTCTTATAATGTGGCATTAAAAAATACATACAATCCTAAATTTTTACCCTTTTATCACCAACCCCCATTTTTAATAGCCATTTTAGTAATTTAATCATTTATATGGGAAAACAACGTTTGCCGAGTGTGTTTTATAAATAAAACATCTAGAACCCTGATTCCTCCGCGTGTCTTTCTGTAGCGACCTTTGCATCCCAAATACAAATACCAGGCGGTAGAACCAGTGTATAATCTTATAAATTAG
>MOOZ01000115.1:980932-992293 GCA_002930495.1 Cecropterus lyciades | reverse complement strand
CCCTAAGTGATGAGGGTTATTCACCCTTTAAATTTTTTATTTTTATTTTTGGACATTTTTTTTTGTTTTTATTTTTCTATAATGTGGCATTAAAAATACATACAACCCTAAATTTTTACCCTTTTATCACCAACCCCTATTTTTTATAGCAATTTTAGTAATTTAATCTTTTATATGGCAAAACAACGTTTGCCGGGTCAGCTAGTGTAGTATAAATAAAACATCTAGAACAAAAATCTAAACTTGTCACACAAATCTGTCAGGAGATTGAACCCTGATTCCTCCGCGTGTCATACTGTAGGGACCTTTGCATCCCAAATACAAAACCAGGCGGTACAACCAGTGTATAATCTTATAAATTAGGCGACCATCTTAGTTCTCAGGAGTAGCCACGCATCTGTGACAGACTTCTCCTGTTCTATGTGAAATTACAGATGGTAACGAGCAGCAGTGACCACTTACCATTAGGAATTTGAAGGTGGTAGAACTCTTTGTGGTTCGACTCCGGAAGCACCACCGCCACACCTATTTCTGCCTAATAACTGGTCTGGTCTGGTGGTAAATTCTGGTCTGAAGTGTGGTGTGGTAAGGGAGACATACTTTTCCGTCAGGCATTCCATCTTATTCCTCAGGGGTAGTAACGTATCTGCGGCTAACCTTAGGTGAGACTTTGATCTTACCTAGGGTTAATTACAGATATCCATGGGCGGCAGTAGCCACTTACCATCAGGTGGGCTGCATGCTCGAATGCTAATCTGATAACAAAAATAGACTCATATCTTGTCTTTACTTACCCGAAGGTATAATTCACAACTCTGCTACACCGACTTTGCTAAATCGTTCAGCTGTGCACTAAATACCAATTGCTTCACGCCTAAGTAATAATTTAACAGCTTGGGTGTATACTTTCACAGCATACGCTAATCATAAGTAACAGTATCGCTTTATACGTTTTGTGACACGTGTATTGCAACAACTTGATACAAAGTTGTACATATATGTATGACAAATAAAAAAATATGTTATCTGTCCTAGTATCATTACGTATTTGTTTATGTTTTCTCCAATCATTCCAAAGAACGTTGCAAGATATAGCCAAAAATGAAAACAAAAACGTGGAGTTGTACATTGCTATGTATGAGAAAAAACATAAACAATGATTGTTTTGAGGGAACAAGATAAACTCGTACTAAGTGTACTGTTTCCTATATTCGTGCTGGTATTCTGTTCTGAAGAATGTGGTAAGAGCTTGTATTCAAAATTCTTCTCATTACTGGTTACTTACAACTCTTTTGTGACTAACATTAGCTGTCAGCCCTTTTCGGTCCGATCTAGGGACTAAGCTAAATCCGATCTAAGGACTAAGCAGCTGTGTTAACCCTAAGATAGAATTTCTTTCTAATTTGGGCTTTAGAACAATAATACGCCCATGGGATTCCAAAAACTGTCGTCGAATAAATACCTTAGCTAGTCTATAAAAAAATTCCATGTCCCTGTGGCCACCTTCGGCAACTCAGCGAAAGATAGCGTCACTACATGCTGAATCATGCTATGGAAGTTTTTTCAACATCCAACAAGAATAAAAACTATCAAAGCACGGTCGCTCCCCAGGCATGATCACCTAGCGTGGCGTAAGATCCCCCTCTTGCCAAAACCCTGTGCTAAGGGGAGTCTACGAAAGTCCATTTGTCCACGATAAAACAAAAGTTGTTCTAGTTTAAACATTTTTCTTAACTACTCCAAGGGTCTAGATCCTAATCCCCTCCCTTGTATAGACCCGTCAGGTAAGCGTCAGTTAGTTCCTACTTGCGCGTCAGTAGTGTTATTGGTATTTCATCATGTGCGTTTTCATGCACGTGAGGATATATTGGCAACGATGCTTTCAGGCGGTTTGAGTAAATCTAACAATCTAATTGGTTAAACCTAATGTGACCATTTTCTTTTACCTAAACGAGACATCTCACTGAACTGAAAACTCATGTCCTAGCGACAAATAAATGATCTGTCATTTTTTCAAGCAAATAAGGAACATCTAAATGATTTTAAGTAATGATTTACTCCATGCGTTACACAACTTTTTTGAAAACATAACCTTAATTATCACTATCATGGTTGAGGAAAACGAACAATTTTGCGTCCCGATATTTTTCTCTGGGACACCGGGACGAACAACCTAAAAACGGGATAGTTCCGTTTTAAACGGGATGTTTGGTCACGTTAGTTAAACCACACTAATACATATACCAATACAATGTAATACATTTCGGCAGCCCAGAAGCTAAAAGAAATGAGCACGTGTAATTGTACATCTTTGTATTTAAAAGTGACACAGTATGTATAAGTAATAATTTTATCTAAAATTTCCTCACGATGCTTTCCTTTTGCTTACATAGAATAACAAGGGATAAGTAATTTGTAATAATACCTAAATGTACCTTCCTGTAATAGAAAATTCGTAGTCTAGGTCTTAGGTCAGGAAGAGCGTAGATATCCCTGAGGCCCTTCTTTGAAACGCTTCACTTACTTACCATCCTTTCTCCCGTGTCGTTCTCCTTCTCCCAATCCTGCAAAAAATGATCGTTTTTAGGCTATGATAGCCTTATTTTTTATTTATACAAATTGAATCACAATAAAGTCATACGGAATATTTGTATTGAATTTGTAGAGTAACTGATTCCAATAGCTGATTGTTGCGACGTAGCACCGCTATTCAATGAGGTCATCGCTAATCAACTATTTTTCCACTGCTGGGCACGGATTTTCTTCCAGAATGCAAGAGTTTTAAACCATAGTCCAGTCGCGCTGGCCAGACGCGAAATGGTCACTTCATACACCTTTGATAACTTTAAAAAAACACTCGGGCATGTAGGTTTCCAAAAAATATGTCAGTTCGAATCCAAGGCACGCACTTCTAAAAGTGAATCCCGAAGTCCCGAAGTGAATTTTAAAGCACAATACTTTGATTGCGCAAATATCGGAAGAAAATCTACAATCCTGAGGGTTTTCCCCGACCTCGTGTACGTAATCTGTTCAATCATATTCGATAAGTTCTGTAAAGTCTACCTAGCACTTGATGAACATGACGTAATATTCCCTTTAATAGAATAATGATGATTATGGTCCAGATTAAACCAGTCACTTTATATGTGGGCCGTTAGAGATAATTATACAAGCCGGAAGCCACAGTTATGTATCATACAGATGTAAATATGCGGATGTCGGTGCATTCACTTATTTCTAATCTCACGCCGGAACAGCTTAAATCTAACGTAAAACAAAGAAGTGTTTCTTCATTTTAATATGTTTCGGATACTCACGATTGTGGCTACGGCGAAAAAGTTTCGCCTTGACTACGATCCATGTAACTGGGTGGCAATATGGGCAAAAAAAATCAAAAACCGCATTTCGTGAGTATCCGAAACATATAAAAAAGTGTTTGTAATAGTAAGTAAGTGTGATATATAGTATATACTATGTAAAGACCGACGGTCGCCAACAGACAGACCGAGGAAGGTAAGATTTATGACCGCCGAATATTCTCTAATATACCTATATGAATAATATTTTCATAGAACTACAAATATGCACGTTTGAAAGCCACAAGATTTTTTTTGTACCTTTGAACAATACCTGGCCCCCACTTAAAAGTACTTACCGACCCCTAATATGGAATAATAACAAGTTCTTCAATAAGCTTAAGTTTAGAAAGCAGTTAAGTGACTGATAACTAGCTGCATTGAATCTGATCCGTAAATATCGTATGATCATACAATAGTTACAAGAAATACCTAAAACTATATTTACTATCAATTCTAATTAGTAATTATCAGGACATCATGAGTAATGGTTGTTTTTGTGGGTTTCTAGTGCGTTATTGCACCCATTAGTCGAATAGTGCCAAGGATAGTCACTCGCCGGAAGCGTTCAAGATAAAATGCCAGTAGCTGTCATCCAAGTAGTGGAGGTTGTGAAACCGATATATCGTTATCGGTTGAACGTCGTTGAGGTATTGTTGCTTGGAACGCATATGGAAAAACGTCAGCCCGATCGAGTCATCTGTCCGGGCAAATAGGAGACCCGGATACCCCAATTCCCCCCTGCCCCCCTTAACGCTGAGCGCACGGCCGTAGTATGTGAGAGGCTAGGAGGATAAGAAGTCCCACACTAGAGCGGGTCAGATGCGTTCCGCTCCGCTTAGGACCTGGGCCCTAAAATTAGGCCATCCTGAATGTTGCATACATGGCTTAGAGGATAAAACAATAAGTACATAATAGCGGATTTATGAATTGGCAACGGTTTTGTTGGTTCCTCTGATACCTATAAGTTTGAATGCCACAGATTTAAATAAATAAATTCCGATAAATTTATTCAGGTGATTCATTTTCATAGTATTCGGAATGAAAAGGTTCAAGAAAAAGACTACTCTGTATGACTTCTGCCCATTTAAATTCTAAATAGTTAAATACTCACTTCCTTCTAAGGCTTTCCCCGTATGTACTGGAAACTATAGAAATATCCTTAAGTATATAGTTAAGTCATCAGTTATATATTAAGGTATCCCATGCGATTATTCATTGTCTGCCGGTGTTGAAAATGACCATGTGGTGCGAATATCCAGAAATGCTGTTTATTGACAACCCTACGTTTAAATATATCACGACGTTCACTTGTAAAAAAAATATAATGTAAACTCTTTATTGTCATGTGCAAGGTATGGAATGAACTTCCACTCGAGGTATACCCGCAGCGCTATGACGTAGAGCTCTTCGAGAACGGTGCAAGAAATAGCTCCCCTTCAAAACCGTCGATGCATTGGCGATTCCGCTGTTACAAATATTCAAGGACTACGGTGATTTCTTTCCATCTGGAAGCCCATCTAGTTTGTTAAACCTCTAATCTTTTGGTCGCAATTTTATTCTTTAAAACCTTGAGTAATCCATGGTATTGCAATAAAACACTGTCACGACATTTCTGAATAAGCTGCAATAACAAAATATCTAATTTTCACATAATAAGAACAAAACGTAGGCGATAATAAATAACAGTAAAAACAAAGCTTTTAATGAATAAAAGATTTAAAAAATATGACGTTATTTCAAGGATCATATAGCAGTTTAACAGTGAGACGACTGAAACGAAATGCATTTTACAGCTTGTCGAATGAAGAATGCTTGTATGAATAATATAAAAAATAACAATGGACTAGCAATCCATTTGCATCCAACTATGTCGATAAAATTGAATTTCCTGTCTGATCTCGGCGTTATTGTTGTTCCTTACGCGCAAATACTGGTCAGATACTGGAGTTATCTTTTATTCTCCATGTTAAAATCAAGGGTGGAAAAAAAAATTGAGTTTCCTGCCAGATCTTCTCAGTTGAGGTAATGTTCCAATCCGGTGGTAGTGTATGATAATTATTTTGTAAGTGCCCCTAAAACATTTTAATTCATCTGAAAAGCTAATTTATACAATACCATGGTTGGGCAGCGGCCCAACTGCTCATCCCTCACGTTTAAAATAGCTAGGAGGACACAGCCCTACCCCAGTTGTGGGCCTACCAGCTGCATTGGGACATATAAGGGAAAGCCAACCAACTAGATTTTTTATGGATTTCGCCACTGCGAAATAAAATTTACAGTGACAGGCGTGCTTCCACCGACAAACTTGGTCATCCTTAAAATTACAAAGAACTCTGAATCACGAGGGTTATGAAATAATAGTTACCACAGGATTTTGTACTTAAAGGCGTTACTCAGTATTCCTATATGAATATCTAAGTTATATGAGTGATTATTTATTTATCACACCAATAATCGTGGTTAGAACTCACGTATTTTTCTGGACAGCTCAAGCAGTATTAGACTTATCCGATACCTTTATGTAATCTCACGTTAACTTACGTTTACTGGCAATCGTTTAGACTTTTTTTATCAGATTAAAGTGGCGAACGAGCATGCAGTCCACCTGATGGTAAGTGATCACTGCCGCCCATGAAGATCTGTAGGCAACTTCATATTAAACAGAGGTTCTATCTTAATTCGATCACAGATGCGTTGCTACTCCTCAGGACTAAGATGATCGCCTCATACATATATAAGTGAACCGGCAACCACCCCTTCCACCGAAACGCAAAACAGGTGATCGTTTATGGTCTGGATTAACACACATGACACTTTTTCCGGTGGTACATGCTAAAGCTCGTATTAAATAACAATAAAACAGCAACAAAAAACAGAAATTAAGAAATGACTAATTTGAAGAAACGTGATATAACTCATCGTATTAAGGGTAATGGTGTGAGCGGTTGTAACCATTTACAGGTGTATCAGGTGGACTGCATGCTCATTTGCTATTTTAATCAGATAAAAAAAATATTGAGTCATTTATGATCGATATAATACTTTAAAATATAGATTATCATCGTTGAAGTATAAGTTTGAGTAGTTTTTGCAACAGATTACGCGTCACCAGGCCGAATGGATTCATTGACCTTGTTTCTCCGCGGACTTAATTGCGAATTATCGCATTTTCTAATCTTAGGTTGTATCCAGATTGTTACGTGCCACTCTGGTCTGTTATCTATATTGGAATTATCAAAGAAATTAGCATGAGTTTTATTGATAATTATAAGAATACGAGCTTTTCCCCGCGGCTCCGCTCGCTTGAGTCATGTACCACGGTAATGAGTATCGTATGTGTTAATCTAGGTGATAAACTATCTGTGCGCCAAATGTCAACCAAATCCAATCAATAGTTTTTGCGTGAATAGTAACAAACACACATGCATTACAAACTTTCCCATTTCTAATATTAGTAAGATTTCTTGGTGGTGGATCTCTTCGTGGTTCGGCTGCGGAGGCGCCGTCTATCTATTTCTACTTATCACAGGAATTTAGACTAGCTAGTTATGCGTAAAATTTCCTAAGTAAATACATAAGTATATCATTTAATGTAAAAGTAAGTATACATAGGCACATATGGCATGGTGAGAATAAAAAGGACCTAATGCGAAATTTGCATTCTGATGAGTTACTTGAAGCGATTAGGTTAATAAAGGGACGTGACATCTATATTTGTCCCTTTCTCGCAAAATCGTTTTAATTAAGGTAAATTTTAGGTCAATTCCTTTCGTTTTCACTGAGAGATATATAGTAATTTTTCATTAATACTGTAAGAATGTTTTCAGAATAATATTCTTGAGGAACTTTCCTGATATCCTCGTCGCATTTATCCCTTCGCGTTTATTAATCTTTCAGTCGGATTTAAGAGTAGGATAAGAGTAATCGCGTCACCGTTCGTTATAACTGAGAAAACTTAGAGACTTAGAGACAGACAATCAGAGATATTGCTACCTTTCTTCCATACTGGCCAGTTTATATATGAATGACTTTATAAAGTGACCGATGTAATGAAAACTGGCCAAGTCAAATCTAACCTACTTTAAAATCCCATATGTTATAGGTATCCAATAAAGCAAAGAAATAGAGTTTAATACTTGTTCATGATGTTATTTTGTTCCTATAAACACATATTTGGATTTTGTATAGAACTTGGCACTCATTTAGATCTCCATTCTTTTTGCGGCGAATCCCACAGCCAAGCATAATTTTTGTATTGAACTTGGCTCTCCTTTTTTACACTTATGTTTTTGGTGGTATAAACATTATTTCGCCTTACTTATGGGTGGCGATGCCCTGTACCCTTATTTTTTTATTTATTTATATATAACTACAGATAAGACAGACAATAAGGTTACCTGATGGAAAGTAGTCACCGTCGCCCATGGACATTTACAACACCAGAGATGTTATCCCATATCATAACGCTCCGGGAATACTTCATGAACTTTCATTCCACATTTCGCACGTGGCAAAAAAGAGCGTGCAAACTGAAACGTGGACCGTCACGAGTCCATTGCGAATGAAACTCTTACTACGAGTTAATCACGTTGCCTAAAAAAAATCAATATTTACGTTTTCGCACATTGCATGTTTAAATTTTCAACCTTACTTTGCAACGATGGGGGAAATCGATCAAAATGATTGTTTTGAAAAAACGTAATAAAATGTAGAGCACGTACTAAGGGTACTGCTACGCATCGGTTACGATTTCAGCTTAAAGTCCAGATTCGGTCGGTCACTATTTTTTATTACTTTAAACATATTTTATATGCTTCCGTATTTCCAAAATAAAGGTCATTCATACAATAATTATCTCACCCACTCTCACTCCATTGGCCTGAGTTATGGCCTTCCTTCAGGATTTCGTAGTATGTTCATATTTTTTTATCAAAATCGCCTTAGTTATTTAGACGTGAAGCATAATGAACAGTCACTATAGTATTTATAGTTTTGGTATGTTTGATATTTTATAGACCATAATAAAAATATCAAACCTATTAGATATTTGAAACAGATTTTAATCATAATGAATAAATTGCCAATTAAATCAGAATTTTATCAATTCTAGGAAATGGTGTTGATAATAACTTTACTGTAAATACTTGTTATATTTTCATGGAAATTACTGGCTCTGATATCTATCCAAAGTGCTTAATGCCTACATACTCAATAATTGTTTTGATTTTAAATGCACAGTTAAATGCTCTCAACGTGTAAAGTGGGCATCGATTCAAAGATTCAACCATACTAATTATACTATATGAGTTATGACGATTTCCATGAGGGTGTCCAGAAAATGTGCGGTCTAAATGTACGTCATTGAGGTTATACAAACGGTCGCGCCTCATGCTCGATTGTTCGTATATCGACAGCCACACGCACACACTCATAGTAATAGAAAAAATATATAGAAAGCCGCAAGAAGACGCTATTCTTTTCCAACTTCTACCCCCGGCCGCGTTTGAGAACATGCTTCCAAGAATCAGTGCTCACACGTTTGGTAGGTCATCAGCTCGCCATTAACGATGCTTGGCACTCAGTTACAGGTGGCGAATCTGCTGGCGCGCGCGCCCCAGGCACACATGGCGTCGGAGCGCGGCGTCACGTGGCACACGCCGACGCCGCCGCCCCACCTCTACCATGTGCCCGCGCCTTCACCCCCGGACCCCCTGCAAGTGAGTATATGGCATACGCTGGATTTCGATACATTTTTTATTAATATTAAAGTAAACTTCACACTAACTTATATTAATTCTGAGCCACACTCCGCTGTGAGTCTGTTTGACATTTCCCGTAGGAATGACTTATTCGGATCCCGTACGAAAAAGTATATCAATAAAACTTATACAAAAACACGACTTTGGTTAAAAAACATTCAAGTGTTTCCACCGACTATTTTTCGATTTACGCGGATACAAACATACGAAAGCTGGATTTTTATATATATAATGATTTACAATGGAGGTATGGAGGTTACAACTTAAACCGAACTTCAATTGAGCCGACAACGGCTAAACAATATTATATGTTACGAGAGTGGGAATTACCCGCTATATCATATAATAGAATTACATAGAGAGCTACATGGCAAATGGCGGTCCGCAGCCCGGACCCGGCCCGCAATGTAAGTAATAAATAATTTGACTCATTTACATTTATATTTCAAAGCTTTTATTTACATTGTGCAATAACATTGTTTATCTAGAAAAACGATTTTTTTTCTAGAACCAAACATTAAGAAACTAGTTCTGGACCGGAAACTATTTTCCTCATTGAAAATCAAAAAATCAAAAGTTATTTATACGTTACTTAAATAGTATACACTGGGTGTGGCCCGCAGTTTCACTCGCTTATATTGAAGTGAAGATGTTATGTGAAGATGTATAAATGTTACTTCAAAGTAATATAATTATTATGTACAGGCAATCTTTTATAATAAATTCAGTAGTTTTGGTTTGAAGGTATATCAAAGACAAAGACTAATATTCTAAAAATTATAGAAATTACTATTGTTGCTTATTTAATTCAAATATACGCGTTGCTTAGACACGCGGGACTTTTTATTATATCTAAATTTAATATACACAAATATCAGTTGTAAACAGTGCCTTATAATGATCGTGGTAGGCGCTATCCCAATTGCAGGCAATGAAGAGCGCGGGCAACTCGGTGTTCCGGCACACGGCGACGCCACCCGAGCTCTATCGACACACACCCACACCGCCCGAAAAGCACATGCTCAGGTAACAATGCTAATGTAACATTTAAATAAACGCGAACAATTCGCCGAATAACTTGTCAAAGTATGACGATAATGTTCATGTTGTGCACGAATACGGACGCATAGTTCGTTGATTCGCGCTAAAAAGATATCTCACACGGAGAACAGACAAGTATTCGTAGCAAGTGCAAAAATACACGAATTAATCTGAACTCAGCGAGTACCTAAATGTTGCGTACCATTCGAAGGTTTCATATATGATGAGTATTTTCAAATACGAGTATGAAACATGCCCATGTGTTTAAGTAATCTAAAACCATTTGGCTAACGTACGTCATATTTTTTTGTTCTCCAGGTAAGTTGGCTGTACTACGGATAGTAATCGTTAATACTTTAACCAATACAAAAAAAAAAAACAGAACATTGACTAATTTTTGTATTAAAGATATTAGGTGAAGTACTTGTCGGTTAAAAACAGAAGCATTCCAACTTAGTCCTAGAGATATCAATGCATTTGTGGCCGACTTTAGGCAGCACAGAACTCTTGGAGCCTGGAAGAGATATATCAGAATCTTATCTAGATTGATGAACATCATTTTATATGTTTAAGCCGACAAACATTTCGGTCACTGTCGCCTATCGACATTTTCTACATCACAGTACCTATTGGTGTATTAACAACGTTTAAGTCATTAAAGAGAAACCTATTCTAGATAAGTCACTACCTAGCTTTCTGTCTGTACACATTGGAGATAAGAACGTTTTTCTTCAATTCGAAATTTTCTGTGCCTATATTTTTATATAATCCAAGTAGCAAACGAGCATACTGCCCATATGTAGGCGGCACTGTCCTGTAAGTGGTCACTGCTCCCTACATCAGATACCAACTCCATTTAGAATGAAGATCCTACCGGAAATCGATAGCAAACACATCGTCAATTCTGTATCCATAGTATGAATATATTAAACTGAAAATGATGACTGTTTACGTTTTTGCTCATATATTTTATGGGCGCAAAACTACGTTAAAACTACGGTGATCGTTTTGAAGCGTAATCCGTCCTATGGACACTGTCTATAGTGTCTAAGATGATCCCCTCATATGGATGTCAACCGTATGTAGCAGCTACTCGTTATTGAAAATAAATCAATTATTCATGCTCAAACAAAGTGAATAACATATTTAATTTCTACTTGAATACTAATTTATTTGGTGCCAAAGTACATAATATAAACCAC
>MOOZ01000115.1:955654-976637 GCA_002930495.1 Cecropterus lyciades | reverse complement strand
ACCATCGACGACATCGCCGCCATGATCGCGAGCCGCGAGCCCGTCGCGGAGCCACCGCCTCCGCCCGAGCCCGACGTGCCCGTCACCGTCGACAAGCTGGAGAGCGTGCTCGCGAGCCCCCAGCCCGCGCCCACCCCGGATTCGCCCACGAGGTCCCCGCGTCCAGAGATCGAGACGCCTAAACCCGAAGCGAAGTCGTCTCCGAAACCGGAGGCGAATCCCGAACCGGGTCCTCCGCCGGTCGCGGCCGCGGCGCCTCGCCGGCGAAGCGCACGAACCTCGACCGCCGAATCCGCCAATGTTCCCGTGGAATCTCCGTCAGAAGCGAAGCCGGCCGAAACGGAAGTGGCGGAAGCGAGAAGTGCGGAACCCACCGCTGCGAGCTTCGTCGAGGTGGAGAATCAGCTGGAGAAGATGTTCGCCGGTCTCGAGGAGGAGCCCGCGGAGGGGGCGGGGGATGACACGGATTCAACGAAAAAGAAGGCTGCGAAACCAAGGAATCGAAGAAAATCCGTTCCATCAAAGGACCCACCTAAGAAACCAGCCAAGCGCGCTCGGCGAGCGCTCACCATGGCGGTGGATGAACCTCCGCCGCGCCAGAAGACGCCCCCGCGGAAAAAGTCCCCGCCCCGACGGAAAGGACTGAAAAAGAAAGGTTCGGAAAAAATGAAGAAACCAAAGGAGCCTGTCAAAGATGCCTATGATTCAGGAAGCAATGCGAGCTCGAGTAAATCGCGGGGACCATACGTTCAAGTAAGTCATAGATTTTATTATTAAGTCTTACATAAGTAAATAAACATAATATGTATTTATCATTCATAAATGTACAGATGTTTTTTTTTAGAGACAAGTTAAGAAACCAATTTTTACATTTTCTTCTTTCCCTTTATTTAACAGATTAAAAGTTAGTACTACTAACATAAAAAAAAAAAACTTCAACTTCTCTTTAATTTTCGGGATTACTCGACTCGGGTTTTTGACGTTAAATCCCGTCCCGCTGTAGGATGTAGAGCGTAGTATTGATTCGAAACTAGCCCGATTATCAGAACAATGACTATGGATATGGCAAAATCTGGATAAGGTTTTAAAGTCGTGCGAAAGTATTACATTTAAAGCCATAAACAATTGTAAAATTCTCTCCATAACAGTCGTCGTTCCATCTTCCAGATCGTGGGCCCGCGCGCTTCCCCGGTATCCGTGTGCGTCGTCAACGCGGGCGCCGAGGAGGAGCGTCGCGGCGAGGATTGGCGCGGGAGGAACGGTCTCCGCGCCCGCGGGCTGCACGCCAGCACGCTCGGGCTGCGCTACGACGCGACCACGCCGGACGCCACGTGGCTGTGCGCCTTCTGCGACGCCGGCCCGCACCACCAGGGCCGCGGCGACCTGTTCGGCCCGTACGTCGCGGATATAGACTGCGACGAGTACAGGTTAGTGAGCGGTGACGAGTGACGTGTGTCGATTGCGACGAGTCTCTGGGCGTGCTCTATTGGAAATACACATGTCGGGTCGTTAATCTTTAATTTCACCTTACTTTTGAATCAATTGTGATAATTTCTATTGTCGTCGAATCGTCACGGCTCTTTTAATATATAACGAGTACACACGATTGGCGGGTTTAAAGTTCTACATGCCTTATATCGGCCATATTACATGAATCGTAGTCATTGTGAGTACTCGTTACATATTAAAACAGAACAATTTTGCTAAGATTTTTAATTAAAATCATATCAATCGACTCAGTTGAGTTTAAAAAAAAAATATTGTAATTGTCAATTTCTAAATGCTCCATAGGCCTATACAAGTTAAAAACGCTTCCTACACTCATAGCTCCAGGGTAGGATTTTCTTCCGTGTTTTTTCTCGTGTGCCATGGATACTCAAATATGAATATACAAACACCCAGACGCAGAACATAAATCTAAACTCATTATTCAGATGTCTCTCTGGGCGAGGATCGAAGCCGGGACCCACTGCGTATCAAGACGGGTATGGTGACCGCTCCACCACGTGGGTCGTCATCAAAATAAAGACATTTCATGTTTCGTGACGCGTCTAATCCCAAGTACGGGTACATTTCCAGGGCGTTGGACGAGGCCTCGCGGCGGCGCTTCGAGGTGCGTCCGAGCGGCAACGGCGGCGGCGGCGCGGAGGTGTGGTTCCACGAGGCGTGCGGCGTGTGGGCGCCCGGCGTGCTGGCGGCCGGCGCGCGCCTGTGGGGCCTGCCGCCCGCCGTGTGGGCCGCGCGCGCCGCCCGCTGCGCGCACTGCTCCAAACAGGTACACCTTTATGTATACTTGGTCGACGGCGATTAGAGGTGCGGGTGTGTGAACCTGCCGCACGCCGTAAATTTCGTTGACGTTCGTGACGCGATGCGCGCACTGCTCCAATCGGGTACAGTGACTTCGGCTTGCCGATACGACATTGGCAAATATTGATTGCAGAACATATTCAGTCCACCGTAGCTTACTGAGACGCTCGAATAGTCCATTGCCGGCTCCAGCACTCAGGCGTTAAACGTTTAAACCCGGATCGGCTTACGACTGCGATGGACGAGCGATTTCGCCTGACGAGTTATCGTAAACGAGGCTTTAAGATTTCGTGCTACATAGATGTCGCTGCGGCAGTAACGGATGTTAATGTTCATTCTTATTTCTAGGGCGCGTCAGTGGCGTGCGCGGCGCGTGCGTGTCGCGCGCGCGTGCACCTACCGTGCGCCGAGCGCGCGCGCTGGGCGCTGCACGCCGACTACCGCGCGCTGTGCCCGCGGCACGCCTAGCGCCCCGCCCCGCCGCCGCGCGCCGCGCCCCGCGCCCGCGCCAACACCGTCTGCCAGTAGGCACCGTCGACTGTTGAACTGTGCCTTCCCCAGCACTAGTGCCCCCCGCCAAGTGATTGTCGAATGAAGCGGTGGATGACCTCTACGAGGTGCACCGCGCTCGCGCCGACATCGTCTGTCGGTAGGCGACACGACTGTTGAACTGTGACCCCTCTCCCCGCACCTGCCGTATTTCGCCTCCATTAGGTGGCACTGCAGGCGACCGCTGTACGGAATGCTCTTTCTAGAAAATTCTCTAGGGAAGCGATTGTTGACCTCTTTGAGTGCCCCGCGTTCGCATCATCAGCGTCTAGTACTGGGCGGGGGACGGTCGTCAAACTATTTGGATTGCCCTGCGGAATTATCGTAAATAAAAGTCGGAGGGGTTTTTGTTGAATTTTTGGGGGTATTCGTAACTACGTTAGTGCGCGGTGCTTCAGGGCACGAAATCTGTGCGGCCATTGAACGATACGAAGTGCGCGATAAATGCGGCTTGGACTTAGTTATAGTGAGGACAGTGCTGGATTGGTCTGATTGTACTACATCATACTCGACGTTAGAGTTGACTCTATTTAATCCATCTGCTATTACAAAGTCTTGTAGTAGCCTATACCTAAATTGTAGATAACAAATAAATTAATTCAAATTTTCTGATGTATGTAAATCATTGTTTAATATTAAAATCTACAAATGAATTTCAACACGACTATATTATAATTTTTATCGACTACCAATCATATAAATTAACCTCAAGTATCTAATGTGTATAAATAGTTACCTATTACCATTTCTGATGTCGTATCAATGATAAAGTACAATCTAGCAATCCACTCTAAATGCTTGTTTGCATAGCACAAACAATACTCAAGTGACTGTTAACATTGCAGTGATCCAACACTCAGTCAACGGACGTGTTTCATGTGAATACGAAACTGTGAATGTTAAATGAACTTTCGTACAATCTGATGTCCGAATCTCTTGTTACCGATGGACAGAATTGATCGAAATGAACCAGCGATTAGAGCGCTTTTATCTTTAAGTATGTGTACAGAGATTAAAATTGAAGAGACATTAATGTTGTTTACTATAAGAATTGAGCGTTATGAGGTATTATGTCGCGTCACGTCGCTTCGACGTCACCGCGATGGTGTTCTGATGCCTATCTGCCGAGCGACCTACCCACATCCAGTATAGATAATAGTTATTTAACTGGACACGACGTCTACTATTAATCGGTCAACTATCGGCGAGCTAAAGTTCTTGTAATTTCGGCCAGACTATTTAGGTATGAAATGGACTTATCATAGACATAAAATCGACATCGCCCGCTCTAGACGTTGAAATGGTTAATGTAATATAGGTGAATTGTAGATAAATTTCTTTGTTAATGTTTTAGAACTAATTTATTCTACACTGATATCTGAAATCATTACATATATGTACAGAGTATTTACGATATACACTAGTGAAATATGGTGGAAATATTGTAAGCTATACGAAACTGGATTATCTGTGTGTAAATATAGCGTTAATGTAAATAGCAGTCTAATGCATCAGAACACCGTTTATATTTGAAATTGTAACATTATAATCAAGGTGAAATTACAGTATTTCGTACCATACAATATGATATGCAATTTGGGGTTACATTGGGTACCATAACATATGTTTACAATAAATGTAATATAACAAGTACCTAGTTACATTTCATCGATGTCGAGTTAAATGTGATGTTGTAGTAATATATTTTTTTTTTTTCCTGGTATATAAACAATGTGTCAGCGGAACTCTACGAGATTAGTTCTCCTGTGTATATTAAAATGTCTTCTCCGTGTGTTAGCGAACCATCACATTCCACTAGACAATCTAATGGCCTACTCACACTTTGTGTATTAGAATGAGACGTCGATCCAATCACGGTCATTCCCGTCGTTTAGTGGAACGCTTCAATGTAACTCTGACAACATTTTTTTTTTTTATCAAAAGCAATTGTAATCAATTGAAAATGCTTATCGTGTCATAATGTTGTGAAACAGAATAAATATTGTGTTGTACAATAATATATACTGTCAATAGAACTGTTTAAGATTTTAATCCGTGCTTAGTATTTTATCTATACAGTAAACAGATTTTAAAATGTGTTGTCAGAACCCGTACATATGTTTCATTTTACTTAAAATTATATTTAAAAAAGGGGATCACTTACCTAGGGGAATATAATGAATATGTATAAATTTAAATTTTAAAAATTAAATATCTTTTATGAAAATGCATGTGCTGCATTAATACATAACCTGTATCAATGGTCACTGTAGTGATTATTTAAACTGGCAACTATGTTTCATTTATTGTAAACCATTTAAATGTAACTCTTGCTGTTCAATATTTTTTGTGTATATGTAACAATGCAGCGTGATATTAAAATAATGAAAGTTACATAATGTGTGATGAGTATATTTTATATAACTCGTAACAACTTGTTCAGTTGCCATCTTAGAATGAGAACTAGTCTAAATAGTATCTTGTGATTAAAAAAAAATATAAAAATTGTTTTGGGTCTAATGAAAATTTACAATATAATATAGCTGCATAGTAGTAAACACAGAACGGGTATCAAGTAGGCATGTCTTGTATATAGCTTTTTTTACATAACAAGGGTTTGCACAAAATGCAGTTTCGAAAAATTAAAAAAAAAAGTCATGTTTTCTGGAAGAATTAAACTCTAAGTTTTAAGTTTTTGTCTTATGGTATTGTTACGTTCGCAGCGTCATTATTGTTCGTCAGTATTTTCGTGAAAGTTTCAATTTACTCATTATTTTGGCTGCTCTGAAACCTGTAAAAATGTGAAATAGCGATTAAAATTGCATTTTTTATAACTTCCTAATAATATTTAGTTAAAAGCGTAATTTTTATACACATGTTATCATTTGAATAAATTATTTTCATAAATTTACATTTACGTTACACATATATGTATAACAAAGAAATTAAGTTCAGAGATGATGATGTTTAGAAAAATTATTAGCTGACTATACAATAATTAAGTTTTGAACCCAAAATTAAATATTTTAATCACTTCTTAATATTTCAATACTATCTTACAGGATTTTTCTACTGGATACTCGTTCTATGGTCGTACATGCGGTGATCGTACTGCATTGTTATCGATGGGTATCACACTGATCGTGTAGAATTATGTTGTTGAATGTAACTTTACTGTGAAAATAAATACGCTTAAATTTTAACACGGAAAACGAATTTCAATTTTCATGCGATTTTATCACGCACCGCTAAGAAGAATTGACTCAACTTAGAAGAGATGGTAAATGCTCATTTCATTTGCAATTTTGTCTACAAAATCGCATTCTTACTTCCTATGTACTTAATTTGGTTATGAAATAAATTGGTAAATAGAACGAAGCCTTATAGCAAATTTAAAATATCGTGCATAAAATAATGCTGTTTTGTTTTAATGCATTTTTATTTATTTATTCTTTATGTACTTTATATCTTATGCTATAAGTATTCGCTGCTAGCCAACCTTCAGGCAGTCAGAAACGCAACAATGGCGTACAAGGAAAATGAAATAACACAATTATTTTACTCGTCTATTGAATTGTGGCTCTATATTTTGAGGGTAGTGTTCAACCTATGTACCAAATATACACTAACTTCCACTTTATTCATGATTAGACGTCTTTAGAAAAAAAAATGTCATGTGAATTTAAAAAATAAGATTTGCAGCTATTCGCTCTGAGGGTCCCAAATCATAACCCCTGACTCACCTCTATTTTTTCAATATATGTACGTATGAAATATAAATTGTCTCTCTTTTTAGCAGTAAAAGAAAAAATCGTGAGTAAATCTACAATCTTAAGTGTACTTAATGAAGTTCTCATAGGAGTGTGAAGTCTACAAAACCGCAAGTGCATTGTATGAGTCGTACATTCTACTCATTGGACAGGATTCTCGTGCACACCAGTCCAACTACATATTGTTACTCATGGCCGTTTGCCTGTTACATTGGTCTTATCTCGAATGTCCGTCATATGAGGTGATTTAGGCTCTTCCTGATCCGCATCCACGTGACAGGCATGACAGGAAAAATATCTATGAAACGGTGAATGCAAGTGATATGCGTGCGGGAGTATAGTCGCGACAGGAAAAATGGAAAATGTAAAATTCCAAATGTTATAATGTATCATACATTGATGCTATTTTTAAGATCAAAAAACTTACATGAATTTAAAGATAAAAACATGTTGCTTTGAAAGTAACATGCAGGTTAAATGGAAAAGATCATACGGAATTTCCCTAATGTTCTAGTGTTATACCTATTATTTAATGAACAATTTTTTTTCGAATAGAGGATATATGTGATCAGCAGAGGCATCATTTATATCGGTGCCCAAAATCTGTTAAAGTATCGTCTACTACAATCAACTTTTATTTGTTAACCTATAGCATTATACAAAACTAAAATACAAACGTTGATACTGGATTCGAATCCTAGCACATATAACGTATAGCGAGCATTTTTTGAAAAATTAACCACTTCTTTTAACCGACTTCAATAAGGAGGAGGTTTTCAATTCGATTTGTTTTTTTTTTGTAAGTATATTAACCGAAAAATTAAAACAATTCAAAATTCTGATGTTATTTTGGAATTGAAAAAAATTATAATTTTTCTGGTAAATTAATTCACCTAAGATGTATAAGAATTTCAATAAATATTTACTCGATAATCGCATGAAAATTGGAAGCTCCTTAATTCATAATTATTAATCTGTGTCCATTTTAGCTGTTATTAGAAGTTAATAAAAATGTTGGGAGTTAAATCAGTGACGGAACGAGCTAAATCGGGTTCTCATAGTTGCGTTCGAAAAAAAAATCGTGTACTTTAAATTCCAGTGAATAGAAAATAGACTGTATGTAGAGAATTCTAAGGTACAAATTTATCGTAGAACAATCAGGCCAGTTTTAATCTTTTAAAGCGTGTTGGATTCGAGAAGCTGTCAGCAATTAGAAGATCGGGACATCCCAAGCCATCATAATATTGTGAATGTTGTAAGTTTTTTTTAATCACTTACGGCAAATGATTACTTTATTAAGTATGTAATTGTTATAAATTATATTTATCATGACATAAGCAAATTGAAATACAATATGTTTAAAACGTATATCATCTTTTATTTTATTAATTTTTTTTGGTCTTCAGATTTGGAAAGGCATAAACTTCTCTAATTATCTCTATGGAGAAACAAGTATAAAAAAATCAAAAAGGGCAAGTAAATTAAACAACAAAACTTCTAAGCTAAGCTAAAAAAACATATGTATGTATTATATTCTTCGATAATAAAATATTACCAAACATTTACAAAATAAAATATTAAATGTACGTAAATAAAAGGGCGGCATAAATAAGTACCCCTGGTGGGACTCGAACCCACAATCCCCGGCTTAGGAGGCCGATGCCTTATCCATTAGGCCACAGGGGCTGTGTGTGTACATACAAAATAATGTACCAGAATACTATTTTTACTTCACTATTTGATACTACCCCGTTTTATTACAAAAAAAAGCGAAATATGAACAATTGTTGCCTTATTTTCGGCGCTAATTTGCATAATTTTTTTGAAAAAAATAGTAAAATTAAAGATTATTTAACTGGCATTAATTATAATAGTGAAGTTTAGGTATTACAAAATAATTTTCGTTGAAATGTCAATACATAGTAAAATAGTGGGTAATTTATATTCAAACATCTATAGGTGTTTATAAAATATAATAAAAATATTTTTTTTAAATAGTCACGTTTTCTATAATTCTATTTCACTTAAATGCATTTTACAGTCATAGAAAGAACACGTGGCGACCAAAGATACATCAGACGAGTAATCGTCACAGAAGCTCCAATCGGCTCCGTACGCTATACTGTCATGCTCTAAATATTCACCCAGAACTGATATTTCAGTCTCATTTCTCAAAACTCTGAATCCGCCATACATGCAGGCGGCTAAGATGATACTACTGGAGAAAGGATGCCACTTCAGACGCCAGACACCTCCGCCGACGTCGATGTCTGTAACACTACGTTTTAGGTTCCTCGTGTCCCATAGACGTACTTTTTCATCATAACTAGAAAGATACAAAAGTGAAATATACTTAGTATGTAGCGATCATAATTATAAATCTAGTTAGTTATTTGCTAAAAAAAGTGATTATAATAATGACGCAAAAAAGCGTATCGCTCTACGTATGGACGCTGATAAATGTCTATCAGAACTGAAAAAAATTGGAGATTTGAAATGTTTAAATGGTCCCTTAGAAAAGTGTTACAAACCATTAGACGCAGTTGTTCTGATTCCTAGTCTACAAAAAAAATATACGGGTTACAACGTTTCTACTTATTTACGTCGATATATTTACAAGATAGGAATATATGACGGCAACAGTGTCTAACCATTAAAAACAGATGACGTCACAAGTACTGATTAGTTATTACTTCTGATGTCCGGCCCCTGCGGCTTCGGCCTTTCATGTTACGACGGATACAAAACGACACATAAAAAGAAAAGTTGCAAATAAACGGTTTAGTAAACATAATATTATAGTATTTTAAATATAGGTGGATAGCGAACCTGCCAGTTAGTAACTGATGTTCCACCTCGACGTGGGATCTGACCGCCGTTACTCCGGCTTCGTGCGAGCGGTTGCTTGTCAACAACTCTGGTACTCTTATGTCAAAACTCTTGAAGACGCAATCATCGCCACCTTATGTTGTAAATATAAAAAAAATAAGCTTTAGAAAAATAGGAATTTATCATCTTTACAGATTTATTGTTCTAAACTTTTTGCTATACGTGAAAATGTTTCTTTGACATAAATGTGTAGAAACTGGAAATCATTGCAAAAAAATATGAACAGATACCTGAATAAAATACATTGGTATTCCAATAATTAAATGCTGCTATCCATGCTTCAAACTCATGTGCTTTCCAGGTGTCAATCTTCTGCAAACAATCCCCAACTATTTTCCATAAAGAGATACTGCCCGATGAATCACTAACTATTAAATTAGGCTCGTCTGAGTGCTCTTTATTTGATGACCAGTCAATTGAGAGAGCTAGAACATTCTCTCCTACAGGAACATCAATCCACGACTTTAAATGTAACGTTCTTTCTTCAATTAGTCGGTATAATTGTATGTAACCGTCGGATGTAACAGCCGCTAAGATAGCAAAGCCGTTTACAGTGTGAGAACACCACTTCTGGTCTAGTATTCCTGAAGTGTCAATTGTTTGTAAAGGTGTTATTTCAGTGGCATGTTTGTCGAATTTGAAAAGATATATTCTGCCCAGTCTCTTCTGTTTCGCTTCCTCCTGATCTAAAAGATTTGAAATGAGTGTATGGTTAAAAAGCGCCACAAAGTTTTATGTAATTCTTGAAGTAGATTGTAGAGCAGCAATGATTTCACTATTAGCATGATTTGAATGGTGATGGCAGAAATTCCGTGAAGCCAACCTACAAAATCAGCTTTACTTAAATGTAAATTATTCATGGGCGGTTAGTGGCATTAAATTGATGAAATATGCATTGCTACTCTTGAAGACTAAAATGGGACGCTTCATAAAGTGAATATTATGCACCTTCGTCTTTTTTCTCCAGCTGGTAAGTTCCGCATACCAGCACGTCGTGGTACGGCGCGACGGGACACCACTCCACGGAGTCTGCACTGTAGCCTGTGTCCCAACGCCATTTGCACGTCCAGTTCACCGCCATTTTGAGCTGTCGATGATTAATATTGAATATCAATTTTATCAAAGTTTTTTATCAATTGTATCTTTATTGGTGCAAACATAGTTATATTTTTATTACTTTATAATAATACTAATATTACTACTATAATATATTTACAACCCTTCGTAAATAAAATTATAAATTTGATATTTGAATCGTAAATCCAACTCGCAGCCCCTTGAGAGTGTCCCCAAGAGACTATCAGCATTAACGAGCCTAATTGCCTTACTATTTCGTTTTATTTAATAAATATATTAGCTAATACAGATTATCGAACTGAATCAATATCCAGGCAGGACTAAGAGGTATTAAATACTATGTCTTATATATATATACATGTTGAAGACTGTCGTGCGCAAGACATTACGTAAAATATAAATTACAGTATTTATGGTAAGAAATTCAGTAATGTTTTTGCACTACTAACTATATAAGTCATACATTCTTCTGTTTATTACAATCATAAGAAGCAAATACGTTATTTATGAAATGTATTAAAGACAAACTCTTCTACCTTCTATTCAACTAAAATCAGTCTGAATCTTGAATTATCTATTAACTAACGCAAAGAAGTAGTATGAAGTATTTATTAAAATAACTTGAAATTAAATATTAATTAAACTATAAAAAACTACACCCAAAGCCACTCATCAAGGTTAACTTTGCAGGTGTGATTGCTATATCTAGAACTGCTAGTCTTAATAAGTAATCTGCTTCCAAAAACAAAATTAGACTGACGAAGAAAAGAGAAAACATTATTTTCAGATTTTTCAGATTCCCACATTTGTAATTCTTCACAACCTAATTCTGATTTTACTACTATTGATCCCATCGCTATATTATGATTTCACTGTTTAGCGGTTTCATCGGCTTATTCGATTGTAATTAGATAATTTAATGCTAATAAAAGGATAAAACTTTAATAAAAGGATAATCATATGTAAATTATGTAACGTGAACATAACTTCAATTCCCTACTAGTAGATCCTACATAAGTGGGTATCAACAGGTTAAATTAGAAAGGCAATCGGGTAAAAAGAACGGAATGAAACGACCACTACTATTTTAAACCCATATAATTATCTATATTTATAATAAAAAATAAGTCCATACGTGAATAAATACGGTATACTAACGCTTACATCGAACAGTTACAAATTTAACATATACTTATATCTCGTTTTACATGTTCAACGCACGTCTACTAAATCTCTAAAATTTGTACTGTCTTATGGTTCGTCACTTACAATTAGTTTGGGGGTTTGCGGAAGGTATATTGTATAACTCTGCTTATCCTTAAGGTAACAGGGTATAAATTGGTACTAATTTGTCTCTTCGCCAAGGCTGCTAAGCCAGCAATACATTACGTTTTAAATAGCGATAATAATTTGATATGGTACAAAAATATGTTTTTGAATCAATTATTTTGATAGCTGCAAGTTATCGTATAAGCTAAATAACCTAATAAATAAATAATTTGTTGACAAAATCAAAGGTCAAATAAGTATATGAAACAAAATAAACTTTTGACGACCCGCGTGGTGGAGCGGTGTCACCATACCGGTCTGACACGCAGTGGGTCCCGGGTTCGATCCCCGGCCAGACAGACATCTGAATGATAAGTTGCGATTTCTCTTCTGGGTCTGGGTGTTTGTGTATTCGTCTTTGTGTGTCCATGGCACCCACGACACAGGAAAAAATCCTAATGAGGAGCTATGAGTGTAGAAAGCGTTTAAAGCGTTTTAGAAGTGAGTTAAGCAATGCTTGCACTTCCCAAGTCAAAAGTAAACATTCATATTTTGTTTATTCCAAAAAAATATTAGTTTGGCCACTATATAATTATCACGTTAAGTGGCGTAGCGTGGGGTGTCAGAGATTGCCATGGCTCCGAGTGGCAAGTCTTGGGGCGACCAAAATCCGCTTGTTTTGTATATAGCCCATATTTATTGTAGGAAAAACTTCAAACTTAACTTGTGCCCCGAGAGGGCACTTTTAAAGGGCGGCAGAAAATTTAGATTTGGTAAACTTTTTTTTTGGTCGTCAAAATTTGGGTGACACGCTACGTCACTGTACATAGTAGTAAGCAAGGTCGGGTTTATTGCATTACTTTTTTAAGCTAAACATATATATATATATGATATTACAAATAATTGCCACCATTTATTACATTATCATCACAAAATACTGCCAGTTAGCAGCGCTAGGCGTGAAGAGTTTACAGCTTAAACATCGAATCGTATATCTTTTATATATAGATAAACATATTATTCATCCACATTTGGATATCTAATTCACAAATCATTCATGTGTATAGGAAAATCCGATATAATATAAAAATTTAATTGAAATGGACTTCAGGACATTAACATTCAAGTAAGTACTATTCATTAATGGTAACTTATTTTATATCTAATAATTAAAACTATTTCGTAATTTCTTCTTAAGGCTAGTTACACACTATCAAGTATACTTCAACGGCAGTTGGACCGACATCTTAATTATCGTATCGTTTTAATTTGTTTAAAATGCGGACTCGCTAATACAAACGTTTTTAAACCGTCCCAAAAAAGCTCCAAAACATTTTGTACTACGCAAATTTAAAAAAGAAATTGTTATTACATGTGTAATAAAATATTATCAGAAATAAAATAATTGTAAATTCTGTGGCGACTTATTAACTCAAGAGATGGCGCCACTGCATTCTGAATCACGCTATCCAAGTTTTCTGAACATCATGCATATATACAAGTTCGGAACTGAAACAGACGGAGCACTGCAGCTCCCCACGCATGGTCAACGCCTGGTAAGAGATCACCCTTTGCCAAAATACAAATTAAATTAAGCAAAATTAAAATACATTTATTATGTAACTGTAATTAAATTACATACAGGCACTTGCGAAAATGGAACGGTTTAAAAAACGCTTGGTTAAAATTATTCATTTATCATACACAAACACAGTACTATTGTATTGAATGTAGTCATAAGGTGGATTAGTTAATTAAAAGTAAATTATATACAACTTAAGCTTACTAAATTAATATTACGAAACAAATTCAATGAGCACATTGTCTTACAAACTATAATATCCTATGCTGAGGTCATGTATGAGACTGGCTTTGACAGGCTGAAGGTACACAGTAACGTGGTGCATAAAACATGTCTTTTGTCTGACTGCAGTCTGTAAGCACTATATAAATGACCTTTTGACTGTTTAAAATGTTATAATACACTTCCATTCATCACAAAGTTATTTTCTTAGTACACCTTTAGTGTTCTTAATGATATTGCAGGGGAAGGTAAAGGGTTTAAGCTCCCCTAATGTTATTGCAGTTTACTTTCAGAAGGGCCTTCTTTTTCTGAAAGCCCAAGTCTACCTTTCTTCCAAAATCTAAAATTAATGTAATCATCAAAAAGGACGCCCTTTTGTCGTTATCAAATTATTTCAATTTAAGCCTTCCCTCCTCCAAACGAAAATCCTAGATCCGCCAGCATACAGGCGTGAACTCCATTGAGGTCTGCCACGCTATGGATTGCGGGTTCGATCTCCAGCCAGAAATATATCTGAACAATGAATTTAAATTAGTTCGTGGTCTGGCTATTTGTGTAAGTGTTGTTGTATGTCCATGGCATCCACAACACACATAAAATCCGAGTATGTGGCTACCGAAAGGTAATATTATTAAAAAAACATATTTCCTTGATCCAGTTAAACACAGCCATGATACAGTGCACCTATTGCCTCCCAACACATACAAGTAACAATATCAGCGTCTGACTATGATCCTCCGTACAGCCACACAACAATAATATCACTGCGTATTCATTTGAGTTCATTGTACATGATACTAACTACAAGATGCACACATTCAACTGTTGTCTCTGAATGACACATGTCATCACTTAAATTACAAAATTCATTATTAATGTTAAAAATAATTAATATTTTATTTGTGTTTGAGGTAGATATTCACAATAAATGTTGCGATCACAGCCCGAGTTCTATCAGGACATAATATCAACTTATTTATCAACTAGTGTTTTGTATTGGAAATTATTTGGTCTTCCCGAGTTACAATGTTCATGTCTAGGAAAAGATAGAAATGTGAATGTGGTCTTTATGTATAAGTATAATATATAACATCTTGGAAATAAATACATTTATGATAAGATATTTATGCATGATTCTTTTAGACTTAGAGAAATACTGCAACTAAAATGTACTATACAAGTTTTTCCAACTTAAAAGCTTCTTAATGGTAGATTTTCTTTAATAATTGATCTGTATCCTTATGCATGCATGTTACGACACTGCATATCCAATAATTAGCGAAACAAACATGATTTCTTAAGCAAAATGTATGTACCAAGTTGTTTAAGGGTGAGAAGTAAAATATATGAATTCACAACTGCCAATTACTTAACGTTAATTTATCACTACATTACCAATATGTATTTAGAGAAAGAGTATACATTTTAAAGCAGAGAATGTTTTTTGGGTAATCCATTATAGATACTTGTTAAAAAATTGTTCCAAAATTTGTTACCTATATGTTTGCAATGCAATCAAACAATAAAAGTGCCCCAATTTCGTAATTTTGACATCTTAAATTTAATGTCTAAGTACCCTGAATTATATATTTTGTTTAAACCTAATAATATTAACTCTTGTTAGATAATGTCAACTTCAACTTCTAACTTTGTAATAAATATAATTAAACAAATTTATATTTAAGACTATTATCTCATTTTACGTTTAATTGTATAAATATGGTAATTGGTTAACTAATTCCACTGCTAAGTTATGGATCTATAAAAGCATCCTGAGAACTGATGGTTATCAGCTAAAAACATGTTCATTAAGATGGAGATAGCTTAATTATCGTTAATAAATATATTTTTCCTTAATAAGTGGCTTGTATACTTTTCAGCTACATTTTTTTATTGGTAAAACTTATACATGTATAAATAGAATGACAAATATATAATAAAATTTGGTTATTATTCCAAGTGTGATTTCTTGATTCATTATAGTGTATCCTGTTAAAATCTACAGGTTCATTACTCTAGTTATAAGTGGGCAATAAATTCTCGTTGTAACGATAGCATTAACTAGGCATCGTTAAACTATGGCATTGCAATTGGTATAAACACTAGCAAATATGTGATTTGAATCCGTTACAAGACCTCAATTGTTGTTGAGTGTCATATTGTGGTACACTAGAAATTGACTGAGATAACTTATCACAGAGAGTTACTGTCGGGCCGATCTTTCGGTTTCTAACAGGCACTCTCTCACGAGAATACGGGCGTGGACGATGCCGCGTTTGAGACGTTCTGCTGAACTGCGGCTGCCCGAGTAGCTAGGTCTGACTTCCTTACCCATCTCTTCGATAACGGCTAACAGTTGGGCGTACTTCGACATGCCATTATCCTTATCTTTCGAAGAAGGTGATGCCGCCGGAACTGTGGATATCGTGGCGTGGCTGCTCCCCGAATGACTCAACTCCTTCTGAATGGCTTTCCCGCTCATAGGAATGGCGGTCACGGTCACGTCGCTCAGCTTCGACTCCACAGCCTGGATGTCCATTGCCTCCATCGCTCTAAAAACGGACATGTTTTGATAACAAAAGAAATCAAACAAAAATGCAGATAGAACTAAAAACTTACCCACGGAAACAAAAGCAAGGGAATAACGATGACTTTCACGAATAAACGAAACGAAAAACGCGCGACGCAAACGTTAAATGATAAAACTCATATGATAGGAAATGTACAATGTAGGACATACCTAACTCGATCACCTTCAAGTTCCTTTACGACCACGAATGTATTGAACACTTATTGTGTAACTAAAGGCGGGCAGAGTATAAAAATGTTGGAATGTATAACGCTATCTACGATTATATTTGGGTTTCATAAATAAAACCCGTATTTTTAATAAACAAAATCGAATTCACCACATTGACAAGAAACATCGAAACATAGATAGTATATGTCATACTAGCCATAGAAATAAGATGATGGTACACAGATAATTAAAAATGTACCAATTTTGTATCGTTACTATATTGGACGCAGTATTGTATTTTATTCTATAAATAATTATAAACTCAAAATAAAATATATCTTAAAATAATTTAAATACCTTAAAAGAATATTAGACACATTAGACAATATGTACTTGAAATTAGACTGGAATGCAAGCTTTATTTAATCAAAATGGCGTATGAGTTGACAAACTGTCAAGCGGCAAATAAATAATTACTGTCAGTGTCAGTTTGTCAAGTCTGATTGGGCTATCACGATATCGCTTTTCTTTCCCGTCTTTTTGTTAACTATTTTGAGTTTAGTCCTCCCCCTGTAAATATAGGTCGTTATCGTACGGCGTGTTAGGTGTCATGTCGATGTGCATCGGGTCGTATAATTAAAATGTGTGAATGTTTGAATAGTGGGACAATAAGTGGTCGGCGTGAAGTGAGTATGCGTTTAGTGGTGGTTTGATCACGATGGCGGAGGAGCGGGCGTCGCGGCCGAACTCGCTGTTGCTGGAGCCGCCGGCGCCCGAGCGAGAACCGCTGCGCTTCGACGTGCAGCTGGTCGGCGCGCCACCCGAGGTAGAGCAACTCGTCAACAACATCAAGCAGGTCGCTGAGGACTTTCTCTATCACTGGAAGACTTTTCCCATCGGTGAGTACACTTACATAAAGGCTAAATCATGAATAGTTCATAAAATTACATTACTTTATTTCCTTTTGTTTAAAACTTCTTTAATGTCTTTAAGAATAGTATTGTATGAGATTCTCAAAGACATTAAGGACTATTTCAATAGTAAATCTATCCATGTGCCAATATTAAATAGTGATCACACAACACTCATTTTATGGCCCCTTCTGCACTTTGAAAAAATAAAAGCGAATAAAATAATAAAAAATATATTGGTGTGTATGAATATACACACATATATGTTTTATTACTAGACCCTTGTAATCCTCTTGATATGTTACTATAACTGCAACACCTTTGAAACCTAAATAGTAGCTCTAAATGCAAGGTGTTTAAATTTAAAATATTAACAAATTATAAATACACATCTTTGTAACAGTACTCCCCCAGTCCCGTTTCACTGGACAAGGCAACCGACCCTCAGACATCATAGTAGCACCACCTTGCGATGAACTGGATGCAGCGGCCCTTGATGCTGGCATGGAGCCACATCCACTGTCACCAAAGCAGCTCCACTCAATACGAGAGAAAGGGTATGAATAAATATCACTTATCTATTTCCATAATTATTTTAAAAAGGTATTTTATATAATCATAAATGATTAATTCAAATGTCTATTGTAAGGCTGAGTGCTTGCAAATAACAAAACATATTTATGATTATTTGTGCTATTTCTTATGGTTTAAGGGAATCTTTATCAGAGTGAGTGGTTTGTTTATTAATAAAGAATCTTCTTAATTTATTACAAGCTTACACATTCAGTTAAAAATTATTACTAGCTACAGTTTTGCAATTTTGTTGGTTAATCAATTTTCTTTTCAAAGTTATTTATGATGACATCAATATAAGGTTTAAGTAAAATCCCTGCCTTAATTTAGGTGAACTGAAGCTTTTCTTCTTTTTAAAATCTTTCTGGATGTGGATCTTACACCCAACTAATATAGAACAAGGACAAGAGATGTATGCTCCAGGCCTCAAAAGATTGAAAAATAGGATTGACATAGGGGCAGACTGAATTTATTGTTTGTGCAAATTAATCTATGCTTTCACTAGCAACTTATGGACAATTTAATTTACTGAATGAATTTCAGTAATCAAAATTAAATTAAGGGGTGTTCATATATATTAAAAAAATTAAAAGCTCCAAGAGCTAATATAGATAAAATATGAATACTAACGTAATGGTTTGTGATATAAATTTAAAATAATATTCTTTTTATGTGTAAGAAAAGAGTCATGGAAAATATCTAAATTGTTGTCTGAAGCAGACAATTGGTACTCAGCGCTCTTATACAAGATGTTCACATGAATCCATATAATTTTAAATGTGAGAATTAAAGAGCAAAAAATGTGTGTACCCGGTGCCAAGTTTTGTTTTATAATGAAATAATGAATGATTCATTTAATTAATGATATATTATCCTTGTGTATTTAATGGATTCTCAGAGTTATAATTTAAGGTGATTTATCTTAAGCTTCAGATAGGTAACAACATTTTAAACAAACAAAATGGTTTTAATATACACTATTTAAGCATGTTTAAAATTTAATATTTATTCAATTTAGTTTTAATAATTTGCATTTAATATACCTTGGCCTCGACGACTCGACCTTTTTATAAAATTAATTATATATACTTTTGAGCGCATTTAAAATTTTAATATTCACCACTTCATTCCTTGTGCCAGTGTTTTTCAAAGTGTGGGTCGCGATCTGATGGGGGGTCGCCAAGAAGGGCGTCGCGAAATCTCATTAAGAAAGCGATGCAAACTATATAGGACGACAACTTTACCAAATATGTTAATGTAGAAAAAATCACTCTTAAAATATTACCGTAAGCTGAAGCAAATCGTTAAACTTACGAAACTTTATATTTTAGTGGACGATAGGTCCATTATAATATTAAATTCCACTAAACGTAGATAAAGGGTGCATAGTAACATATCAAATCTAAGGATATTTATAGGTTGTTATCCAATCTGAGTCCTGCCTCCGCGCGCTCAGCAGCGGAGGCGGAGGTCAATCGCATTAGTTGTATTGCATCTCAGTGATCTAATCTCATGACACAAGATCATTTCGAGTACCTAAATATAGAAAATTCTAGGTTTGATCTCTAGTTAAATAGTGTTCAGAAGATCCGTTTTGAGTTTATTTCTATCCCTGTTTCTTTATGCTACAAAAATCAGATAGAAATTAAATGTAATTTATAATTCTTTATTTTGTATAGGCTTACGTGGGCGCTTTTTTTATTACGTTAATACTGAATCAGAATATGACCCCAACTAAGAAGATCCAACCATTACCTGCGGGCTTGCATTTGTCTTGTTATTTTTGTTTTTTTTTTTTGTGATTTATGTATATATAAACGCATTAAACGCTTTCTACACTCATAGCCCCACAGTAGGATTTTCTCTAGTGTCGTAGGTGCCATGGATACACAAAGACGAATGCACAAACACCCAGACCCAGAACAGAAATCTAAACTCATCATTCAGATGTCTGTCTGGCCGAGGATCGAACCCGGGACCCAATGCGTGTCAGACCGGTATGGTGACCGCTCCACCACGTGGGTCGTCAAATATATACGAATGAAGTACTGGACATATATCTCAGATGTTCAGAATCGGTTTTTGATGCCAAAGGCCAACTTACAATCTTTAAAATTTAAGTAAAGTAGTCTTTAAACGCACTTATTGGTTATTATCCAATTCGAATCTGCATTCGTGTTCTACAAGCAGAGGTGGGGGTCAATTGAATTGTGTCGCGTCTCGAGCCGATCTTATCTAACGTTGGGGACTCGCAAAATCAGCACACATTTCCTCTTTTGATAGCCAGGCAGTAGGAGGATTGTGTGTGATGAAGTCTCTTTGTAGTATAGCTGTAAATGATTTTTAGTAATTTTTAAAACATACAGCAATCAAGCTAACATTATTTCTATCACATAGGATGGAAGGAGCGATATTATTCTGTGTGTTCTCCGTTTTTTAGTTTTGCTCTATCTGAAAACAATATTGATTGATAATAAGAATCATTTGGCTCAGAGGTTGCTCTGCCTGTGATAAATTGATCGAAGAACCAGTACATCTGATTTTGCGTTCAAAATATATATCTATATACTTTCGATTAAGGTCTTGGATCCCTATACAAATAATAAAAATGTAATTTACCCGTGTTTCTAAGTCTCCTTCATATTTAAATAAAAATCTCTCATAGCCATATATTTAAATAAAAGAAAATAATAATAGAAATATTTATAATTATTTGAATTTTTGTCTGTCCGTTTGTTTGAAATCGTACCAAACCAAACCTACCGATTTTAAAGGGTTGAATAATTATTATACTGTTACGATTTTAAAGGGTTGAATAATTATTATGCTGTGAAGGGCAACTAGCCCTTCACAGCGGTCGAAATTCGACCGTAATTAAACGCAAATATTTCTTCTTTTCTACTACAAAGTTTTTATACGCATTTTCCTCTGTACATTTAATTTAAAATTATTTTCCTAAAATGTCATTATAGAGAAATGAGAATTAATTGAGTAAGCTGCATTTAAAAACAATAACACGTTGACATACACATCTGACATATGACAATGTCAGCAACAAAGTCAGCGTTTAACAAATACGTGTGTTTGTGCGTGT
>MOOZ01000115.1:935886-955497 GCA_002930495.1 Cecropterus lyciades | reverse complement strand
ACAAACAAACAAACAAACAAACAAAGAAACTCTTCAGCTTTATAATATTAGTATAGATAATAATTGTTAATATAGTCCGTATTAGGACTGTAACGGAACTCCGCCTCCGCCTCCGTTACTGCGGAACTTCCGCAAAAAGTCGAACTTCCGCTTCTGCACAGCCTCCGCAAAAATTTGCAGTTCTGACAGAGGTTTATTTACGTTGATCTTGATGTACGATGCGCAAGGAGGGATGCTAGGCGATGCGGCCGCTCAACTACATGTTGCAACTACATGAATATCTTTATTATGATAGAGATATAACATCAAATATAAAGTTTTTTCTCCCATATTTCGCACTTACTTGTCGACGCCATCAAGTTCAGTGCTAAGTGAACAATTATTTAGTGATATCCGGCCCGGAAGGCGAAAATTCCGCAAAGTTGTTGTTCGTGAATATAATCATTCTCTTCTTAATTTTAATTATTAGTAATTATGTGACTTTTTATAAGACCTGTACTGACCTGAAGTTAATAGATTCACCTCCGCATCCGCAGAGGTGAACCTATTAAGTTCCGCCTCCGCTAAGATTAGACTAGGGTTGTAACGGAGGCCCGTTACAACCCTAGTCCGTATGACATGACTGAAATAAGATTTAGACATTGTTTCATTAAAGTCCATCTCGTTCGTTCGTTCGTTCGTTCATCGTGCAACTTATACTGCACGTTTACGTTTTTATTTTCGGCATTACAATGTACTTTACAATGATAGGTAAAAACGAAAACAATGATTGCTTTGCGGAAACGTATTCCTACTAAGGGCACTAGAGTCAATCGACGGAGTATGACTTGCTCTTCAGACGTGTCGAGATGGGTTGACAAACGAACGCCCGGATCGAGTTTCAGTGAAGCATCAATGATTGTAACGACCTTATTTACTCACAAAAGGAAACTCATTGGGTTGTTAGCGACACTGATTTTCTACTGCAATACGTACGCTAGTGTATTGGTCCTCTTCTATATGTAAAAATAAATTGAAGTGATGAACAATCCATGAATATAAAGGAGTGCTTGGGCAAACTTGACTGAACTCGGAGGCTTTATATCTATAGCATTCCAAACATAGTCATAAAAGATGAAAGAACGTTGTACGGACTGATCTTGTGGCTGTGTGATTGAGTGGCTGAAATAGTTTTGATGGAAATTTAACTTAAAGATAGAGCTCTTTTTAAGCTCTCTAAAAACTTCTAGTATGTAACGGGAATTAAACCCGGTGGCGTAGTCAATGTCACGGCTACATGATACCCGACTACTAAACTACTAGGCGCGTAGGCGGCCTACAAAACAGACATGAGTATGTATGTGAGAAGCTACGCTCCAATAAGGATGACCTGTTATATCAGTTGCTACTGATAGGTTCAGATTATTTGTGACAGTTAAATTACTATATCCGCTTGAGCGAGCTTTCGGAATTATTGTGGGCTTTAACAAGCTTTAAGCCCGCGACTTTGCGCCTTTTCTTATTTTAAGGTAGATTGTGAGTTTTGCCTATTACAGTTGTGGTACTGAAACCCATTGTCAGATTTAAAGGGTAAGGGGCTAGGGGCTCAAACTTCGCCCCATAATGTAAATGTAAGTATTTAAATTAATCCGTCTCACGACTAAATTATAGAACTTGTGGGATCAGGCTCCGTCCAATATCTGAAAAATATCATCCTCCTAATGGGAAGACCTTTGTGAATCATTTCTTGCTTTTCGATGGATGGGTGGGTTTGCCAGCTCACTATCATATGAGTGACCATCTTAGTTCCCGCGAGAAGCAACGCATTCGTTATTGATTTCGGGTAGAACCCCTGTTTAATATGAAATTGCTCACAGGCGTAATTACGCCTGTGAGCAATTTCACCCATTTAATTTTTACCCAATTGGGTAGCAGTGATTTAGCATCAGGTGGCTAGCTCGTTATCTACTTCAATCTCATAAAATGCTTTAATAAACATTATTATAATCAAAATTGGCAAGTTCTAATGGTGTGAGCGTAAAATTATGTTTTTAAAAAAATATGGGGCATTTATTTTATATACGCCTACAGATTTACACATTATCAAAATAACATTATTTTACTCTTACGTTACTACCGAAACGGAACGACGGACATGAAATATTAGCATTTTTTTTCATATTATAGAACGTAAGTAGCAAACGAGCATGCACCTCACTTGATGGTAAGTGGCTACTGCCGCCCATGAACATCTGTAATCAACGTTAGGTAAGTCTCACCTAAAATTGGCCACAGATACGTTGCTGCCCCTGTGGACTAAGATGGAATGTCTCGGAAAAGTATGTCTCCCTAACCACACCCTGCAGACCAGAACACAACAGCGTACAACACTGCTGTTATTAGGCAGAAATAGGCGTGGCGGTGGTGCTTCCGGAGTCGGACCACAATGAGCTCTACCACTTTCAGCATATATTGCAAAAATATGAAAGCTAGTTTATCGACAAGACAACATGCATGCGCTAGACTTGAACAGTATGATAATAAGAACGATCGTTCAATACGAATATCGTTCGATGGGGGTCGTAAAACTACAAAGAATTATTCCTGAATTACTTGGCGCGACAACGGAAATAAAAGATAAAGAAACAGCTTGCAATTTCCTGCATGATGGTGACTCACGTCATACCTTCAAGTGTGCAATATATAAAATTGATGTATGCGTCCATTTTTTCCAACTTATAAATATTTCGCAGCTGATTTGCTTGTTTTTGTAAGATGTTTTTTAATTTGATTAGGAATTTTTCATCTTCGTGATTCGGTGACATCTCCGTCTATATTTTAGGCTTATAACAGCAGTGTTAGGTGCTGCAATGTTCTGGTTGGAAGGGTATGTTAAAACAGAGACGTCAGTCAGAAGGCTATTTCGTAGCAATTTGTCTGTGGCTGAGCTATATCCCAACCTAAAGTTACTCGTAGTAGATTGGAATCCTAGACTCTATTACTATTTAGGATTGATTACTGATTCCCATAATATAAGTGGACATCAATAACAATATGTGACACACATATTGTTATACTAATAAGTATATTACATAGTATGTAAGTATATTATATAGTATATAAGTATATTTTATAAGTTGGCATCAGTAATAATAAGTGTGTCAGTGTCAGGTATTATAATAAAGTGATTATTATAATACCTGACACTGTCTGTCAGGTATTATAATAATCACTTTCAGATAGACTTCATGCTCGCTCGCTACAATAATATAAAGATACATAAAAACGTTAAATAATTAATGTATCTTTTACACTTTTTATTGGTTCCGTGTACGCGACACGCGGCGTTTTAGATACGACTGCATCACTAGTGATGAAACTATAATTTATACACAAAAGACTTCACTCGGAATCATATAATCTAACTTTGTCGTAAAACAGGTTTATTCTTATTGATTACTAGATGAAGTACCCGTGCTTCGCTACGGGACATAAATAAGTGCTACCTTCGGACCATATTCATGTCTATGTCCATAAAAGTATTCTTATGAAAATTTCTATCAAATAAAAAAAATATTATTGAAATCGGGTTGGAACACTCCAGTAATTCAAGATTTCAGATTATAAGAAATTCAGATTTTCCGGGAAAACTCCTTAAATTTCGAAATAAAAAGTAGCCTGTAAATTCATATAAAGCGGACAAGTGGTTCTTGCGTGATTGAGTAACAAACAGACGCACATCATCTCATTTTATATATTAGTATAGTGATAATAAAACGTCCACAAGGCAGACCGGGAGCGGCAGCTTGTTTAAATAAACTTTGCGTGCTTAAACAAAAGCGTTGTCCCCTCCGCATGCACTCCACACTCATTAGTGTCAATTAATGTTTTCACTCGGACGAATAAAAACCATTCGGAATAACAGTATCATCCTATCGTCATCCTGTTCATTACGTTCTATTATAAAGTGCTTATTAGTAAGATCTCATTTACTCGGGGCCAAGGGCTTATCTATTGGCTTGGTAAGGGGAGTCTGACAGTGCCTGTTGAAAAAAAAAAGATCGGCTAGCCTCTGATTTTTTTTTCGTCCGGAATAAATAGTTTCCGAATCATGTCAAAAAAAAACTATTGAAGATGGGCCTGAAGATTTCCTGCGCTTCCGCTCCCCTTTTAAATAAAGCCTAAAATCTTACTGAATTATTTGAATACCTACGAAATAAATCTAATAATGTTGAAGTTTGTAGAACACATCGTAGTACCAAAACAGCGATAAAACTATTTATGCCTGTTTCTGGTTTGTTGTACGAGACGTTCCAACTTTTAAAATTATATTCATACATTGGGCTGATTAGTTGTCCATTATAACCACTCACTCACTGCGTGTTAGTTTGCAACCACCGTGGATTGAACCCGGAACACACTGCGAGACCATCGCCCGAAGTCATCATCAACCGTCAAACTATGTATAATTTTAAGAGAATATTTTATTACGTAATAGCTCAGGTTCAGTTACCTAACTGCCTAGTATTTACAACAGTCTATAACGAAGGCCGCTAGGTGGCGTTTATCCAATTCCTGAATCACGGTAACGACATAACCATGTAGCCAGTATAAGTACTGCTAGATAATATTTTGCTTTTCAGGCATCTGTGATAAAACATGAGACCATCGTTATTTAAAATTCGCTTACATAAATTTCGCAAATAATAACTGATTGCAACTTATTTTTGGTGTGTCTAAGGCGTTAAACCCTTAGGCTTAGAAATATTTTGAAGGTGGTAGAGCCCTTCATGGTCCGAAGGCACAGCCTCTACACGTATTTCGAGTCGTATAATAGCAGCACTGCTGTTCTGGTTCGAAGGGTAAGGTAAGGTAGGGAAATGAAGGGATAGGCAGCGTTCCAATCCTCAGGTACAACAATTCTATCTGGCATTCATTATTGATGTTCATGGATGACAGTGACCACTTACCATCTGATGCACTGCATACTCGTTTGTTACTTCTATATTGTAAAAAATATAGCAGATCAATTTTTCTCATAGAGATATATATCTATTACTTATAATACTATGGTATAGTTATAGAAAAAAGGATATTTAGATAACGGAATAATAGAATTGCAAAAGTTAGAAAAGTAAATGCCTTCGTATCTTATAAGTATTAGAGTCGTTTGTTTAAAAAACGAATAAGACGAAAAGTCTGTTACTGTAGCTCTTTTATCATTCCAGATTTTTGTTCAAAATGTTTTATGAACAAAGAACTTGCCGGCATCAAATGTAAAGACATCCCAAAAATACTTCTTTAACCGACTATCAAAAGAAAGTGGTAATCTATTCGTTATGTATACTTTTTGGCATTGCAGTGTTTCGATAAATTGATCAATTCAGTAAGAAAAACGATTTCGTCTCTATTGGTCACTCGGTTAAGTGGTGAACCCTTTGTTTCCTTTGTGACTGCGAAGGGCGGCTGTGCGCATGTCCGCCTGCCTCATCCCCTAAAAATGCTATCATACCACTGAACAAAATAGTAGATCTGGTTGTCATGAGGCGCTGTTAAAGTATTGTAAATGAATATTTATTAATGTTGTAAGCTATTTTTGGAAGAGATCGATTTTCACGCAGAGGGGAAGGTCCGCTTAGTATCACATATATATTTTTTACTCCAAGAAAACATGTAAAATTTCGATAAATTAAGTGAAACATTCTTCTTTCCTAATTTTAACAATCTCAAATGCATATGTACCATTATTATTAGTTAGTTGTCTAGAGCTAGACAAATCTCGCCACATCTCACCAAGAAGGTAAGAGGAGTCGAGGCAATGTAACGAGGACTTTGGACGTCTTAAATATGTTATAATATTTAAGGTTTTTTACAAATGTTCATTATACTCCTATATATCTTTAGATGAACTGCGTGCTCGGTACTACAATTCGATAAAAATTCAATGCCTCTTTGTATCAATTCTAGATCATTTACTAATGACGTCAGGAGACATTCAATCGAAATCAATCAAAGCAGGTTATATGTTTTATGTTAGTTTGCGAAGATAGTTTTCTGTCTGTGGCTTTGCTCCCGTTAAAAATGTCGAAATAGCGTCTCGTATTATAATTTTAGTAAGCACAATATACAATTATGTAACTAATGATATATATATTACAATTTACTTCATATGCCAGTAGACCACCAGTGATGTGGAAAAAATCAGCTCCCAATATCATTTTCAAATTTATATTCAAAATTAGATTTTCGAAAATATGGGGATCTATCCAAAGTCAAACACTAGTGCATAACTATTCCGAGGACTGAGACGGTCGCGTCATACAACGAGAGCCAGCAACCACACCCTTCCAATGAAACGCAAGCACTGGCTTCACGCTAGAAATTCACTCTGGCCGGTGACCTCCTTGATCAAGCCATACTTCCTACCACATTCAAAATTACTTACATTTTAATTAAGTCACAGACAGACAGACAAAACCATTTCCATTAATGGTGTTGTGGTACCGCCGGAATCTAACACTGTTTATACAAAATAATTCAATTTGCTTACAATTGACTCGAGTTCAATTACGAAACAACCAGACATATTATTTTATAAATATATGTCCGTTTTGCATTAATCACACAAAGTATTGAATTCCAAGTGACTTTATATAATACAAACAATATTTATAAGAATGAAGTAGCAAAGGAGCATGCAGCCCACCCAATGGCAAGTGGCTACTGCCGCCCATGGACATCTGTAATCAACACTAGGTAAGATCAAATCTCACCTATGGTTAGCTGCAGATGCGTTGCCTCCCCCTGAGGACTAAGATGGAATGCCTCGGAAAAGTATGTCTCCCTTACCACACCCTTGCTACTAGCCATATTAAAAAAAGCCGGTTATTTGTCCGAAAGTGGCCGTAGCCGAAGCAATAAGCAGTGATTGCCTACTAGTATGAATTAAGACTATCCAATGTTCACGTGGAGCTTCCAATACTGTCGCAAAGGAAAATCAGCAGCACTGAATAACTAATAATAGAAGTTTCTTTAATTTTAAAATTTTTGATTCTTGTCTAACCGTTCCATTGAGTGTTTGAAATATCATCAAATCAAAACTACTGTTTTATTTTAAAACATTCAAAATAGTGGTTATAGAGGAAACTTTGCCTTTCTTACATTAACATCCATCTACTCTATCCCACGAAATTACAATTAAAATTTATGTTACGTTTTTCTTAACACGGATGAAACCGCGGGGCACAGTTATTTACGTATATTTCTCGACGTGCTGAAAAAGGACCAATATATGCTATGATTGTATTATATTATGTAGCATTACCATATCGTTTTAATTTTTGCTGCTTCATAGAGCATTAGATTAAAAGTGGCATATTGAAAACATCGTAGTACAATCACACACATAACGCTATCGGAAATATTTTATAAACATAAGTAATATGTAATCTAGATTGCTCATTTTCATCCATTCGCCGTGATGTTTTTTTCAGACAATTGTCAATGTATGTACATTTAATAGCTACAGCCTACAGGTTAGTTTGATGAAGATATTGATGAGCGATCAGAAGTATGGGTCAAAACATGTTATTTTAGCTCATTTTAGCCTATAACTCAGTTGCATACATATAGGATAAATAGACGTATAGATAAATCAATCCGTAAGCGTACATATTTATTTATAAATGTTATTAAATTGAAATTAATAAAATGAAAATCTTAAAGTAGGATCTACTTGTATTTAATTAAACGTGAGCTTAAGAAATAAATTGATAACTTATTTACATCATTCACTACTGCATTCATAATAACTGCTGTATATTGAATTTGTGACTGACTTGAAATGTTGACATTTACATTTATCATTTACATTTTCAAATTTACAAATAAATATTTATAGATAGTTTATTAAGATCCACAGGCTTTCGTTATCAGTGACGTTAAGGGCGATTACCTACATTGTATCTTATTTTAACTTAAACGTTACCATGCCTAGATTATTATTTTTGGTCATCAAACTATTACAATTATTTTTTTCTCATAAAGCTTGCACATGGACAAAGTATATATGCCGAAGAAGCTAAGTACTAAACAATTGGAATCGATACGCGAATGGGGGTATGTCGCCCTAATATATATAACGTTTATTTATGCGTATTCAATATAACAAACGTTGGCGCCAACATTTTTCTTACGTTCCAAATTATAATTGATTATCTTTTTGCACTTACGCGCGTGACTGTTCCTCGTTTGCATTGTCGCTTATTATTCTTGTCATGCAAGCAGAATCATAATATATATATTTTGCTTGTGGGATTTTGCACAAATATAAGTATCTGTGTGACCTTCATGGCATCCAAATTCAAGGCGCATTGCACCAATTTTTACTAAATAATGAACGAATTCTGACAAGAGTAGTATGTCTAGAGGTCAATGTTGGCGCCAATGTTTCTCCCCTATCCACAGCATGGTCCTATTATCGTGCATTAGCGCTTCTTATATACATAAATGAATGTAGCAATGCGCGTTAGAACTCATACCGTGGTAGACCCATCTCATGTAAAGTAGCCGCCGATGTTGAATAGAAATAAAATCTCCCAGACCGAGGCATGGTATGTCGTTAGAAAGTGGTACACATCATCGTAGGCATTCCGACTTCTGCTTTTTAATGGTGAATTGTGTTCGGCACGGCGACCGTTGTTCGTTTAACTGTTTTGGTGTACGTGGAAATAAATGGTACGATTTTGGGGACAATTTACGCATCGTTGATTGGCAATGGCGATTGGCAATTCTATTGAAGAGACAAATTCAAAAGTAACAATATGGTCTCTAACTGACATAACCGTATCGATGCGTCCTCATGTAACTTGAACGTCGTTCTTTGTGTGAGGCTTTTGTCCAAATTTGAATAGATTGAATTTAAATGAGGCTTTGAACGCGCTCGAAATGATTAATACTATATGACCAATATCACTGTTGCCTCACAAAACCTAACTCAAGAACGACATCAATATGTAAGTTTACAATAAAAAAGAGGTTGTTTAATGTGACAGGGAGTTCGAGGTCCCGTCACGTCATTTCCCGGGACAAACACACGTATGGAGGGTGGCTGGCTGGCTGCAGAGGGGGAGGGCTCGCGCGAGGGAGGAGCTCTATTGCCACGTGGCGCGCGCTGTGGCCTTGCTGGTGGTCGTGGCGCGGGACCGACTGCTGAGGGACGAGCCCCTCTCCGTGATAGCTGGGGCTAAGTCACTACTCCAAGGTCTGCATAGGTATGTGCCAAAACTGACTGAAGATGCATAGGTATATGGTAAAAACTAAGTCTGTCTAAATATTTCATCTGACTTTTATATTTTCCCTGCATAAAAAGTAACATCCCCAGAAGTTAGCAGTTTTTGTAGGAAAAGTGATGTAACTTTTACTTAGTGGTGTTAGTTTAGTAAAACCAATCTTTATAATGTAATTGAAACAGGACAGAAGGCAGCTGATCAAAGAAGCGTTGAGATATTCGTTTGGATCTATATAGGATCTGAATGACGACATCCAATGCAGACTTACTACCATAAAGCAAAAGTGGCGGTTTAATATTAATTGAATCACTGAAACTTTTAAATATAAACGTCTTGTCACTTAAAGTTACTCACTCACGAGTTAGTTACATTAAATTTTCTTTTGTGGAGATTTACCGACAACAAGTTTTAACAACATAGATAATGTTGTCAGTTGAAATCTTTTCTGGATAATATTTTTAAAACCCCTAAATTTCAACTAAATCCCTCAAATTCGATTGAGAATGTGGCGAAATTCGACGAAAAAAAAGTCGCTCTGTGTACGGGATCTAGGGTCTCTGTAATTTAACGACGAAAAAAACATATTAATCCCGACAAAAATGTTTACTCACTTAATATTTCTTCCCCTTAAATTCAGGGAAAAATGTTGTTTCAACCTATTTGTAAACGTTGAAAACAATACCGTAGTGATAAATGGTTTTCAGACCAATTTTATTTACCGTGTTTTTACATCGATGACGAAAAGAAAATAGAAATGTGGCGTAAATTGCTAATTTTTACCTATTTCATAGGTATCCCAAAATGTTAAACGCTGGTAAAATTTAAATTGCCAATTATATTAGAATTTTCCAAAGGCGTCCCTATTTGTCCCGAGGATTTATTAACATTCTCAAAATTGCCTAGCAGTCCCAAATTTCATTTCGGTGGGCAATATCGGGTGGCTGAATGTAATATGCAAATTCGATTTCAGGTTGCTAGACCTAGCCTTCGGGATGCCCTCGTTAGAGGCGCGTGACCTTGAGAAGAAAATACGTGAAGAACGCTCGCGGTACTTGGTCGCGGAATTAATTTGTAAGGTGAGGATGGGTATAATAATATTAATTTTAGGAATTCACGACTTATTTATTATTTACTAATGATTCGAATCTTACACAGATGAAAGTAAAAGGATTTGAAAACTTTCAATAAATAAAATTGTAATATATCGCATAGTGATAACAAATTGAGTTGATTACCTGAAATTTATTCCTAAAAACGTATAGACGTTTAGCAAATTAAAAACTGACGATTTCGTTGTATGGACAAAAGGCATAATCATCTCTGAAATTAGCTAGCTCTTATATAAGCGATGAAGGAACATTCTTCAAACGATAGGATTTTTATGTTTTATTATGTCTATATTCCGAATCCCCTTTAGCATGGGACGAGAAAATATTCAGAAAACTTTCCTTTTTACTGATCACCACCTTTGAACTCTCCTCCTAACAAAACTACAGCAACGTCCATGGCTAGGTTAATATTAAAAGCTCTTTTGTGTGATTTTTTAAAACTTTAACTTGCAGCCAGAAAATCAAGAGGACATAGCGGCGTTGGCCGCGTGGGTGACGCGCGCGATGCGGCGCGCCGCCTCCGAGAAGACGGACGTGCGGGAGATGCCGCGCAGCGCGCCGCGCGTGCCCTGTCTGTACACCACGCCGCAGCGGACGCAGGTATGTGTGAAGCACTTTGTATCCCACCGCGGGGCACGGAACTCGAGCAAAGAGGAAGGATTGTGCGGCACCCCGTTGTACGGATGTAACAGAAGGCCGACGTGCGACAGTCAATGCGACTGTCTATATACGACGCCGCAACGAATACAGGTATGTCTACAGCGTTGCGTGTCCTACCGCCAGGCACGAGTTTCTTACTCCCAGTGAGGAGGGTGGTGCGTTACGCTGATTTACGGATGTACCAGACAACGGTCGGTGTTGCTCTATGTGTAGCGCTGCGTGTGCAGTCGCTATAATCTATGCTTATAATACGCACACTGCTGAGAATAGATCTATTCCAATTGGGATAGGACTGCATGGTCGTAAACCCATTATTGTCGCACAGCTATCCACGGGTCTCATCTAAAAGAATGAGAGACTCCACCGCGCTAGCCAAGTGCGAATCGGTAGAATTCACACACTCTTGAAAACGTTTTCTTTTTAGAGAAGGAATGTGTGTCAGTTTCCTCACGATGTTTTTCCTTCATCGTAAAGCAGTGAGAATTAACTTCTCATTTCTTAGACGTGTGTGAACGACCGTCGTCCTGGCTGCCCGCAGGTGGACCTCCGTCTGTACAAGCGCGAGGTGCTGCGCCGCGCGGCGGGCCCGCTGCAGGCCATCCTGGAGCGCGAGGCGCGCGGCTGGTTCCTGCACTTTCGCGAGCGCCGCGCCGCCCACCTCGCCAGCCAGAAGATGCCCCTCAAGGACATCGAGGAGGTAACGCACACACGTCNCCCATCCCCCTCTCCCTTCTCCTTCTAACTGGAACTACCTTACCAAACCCCCAGCCCACCCCTCTTCGTGTTCTCTAACTGGTGGTACCCCACAACACCCTTGCTCCCTCTTCCTGTTCTCTAACTGGTGGTACCCGATAATACACACGCCCTTCCCTTCGATTTCTAATATTTTCAATCTTTTTTCTGTTTATGTGTGTTTTTGAAATCAAAATAAAATTACTAAAATTGTCAATAGTCATCACAATTAAATTTATGTTAATTAATTTCAAACGCGAGTGAAACCAGGAGGCACACCATGGATTTTTTCTTATTTTATTTTTATTTATTAATGTCAGGAGGTGAGCGCGGCGGCGATGCGTGAATACGTGACTCGGGTGTGCAACGCGGTGCTCGCGTGCGAGCAGCTGAGGGAGCTGGGCTCACAACTCCCTGAGCTGCTAACTGCCCAGCTTCGAGCTGCTGTTATTGTTAACAGGTGAGGAAATTTTAAGGTGTGGCACTATGTTCACGTAGGCGGAATTTTTTACGAGGTGAACGATATGTATCATATATGTTTTTATATTGAATAGTAAGATAATCGCTGTCGTTTTATGATATTAATGACTGTAATGTGTGTGCAACTGAATTGTGATAATTTAAATAGGATACTATAATGTACACAAAAAAAATATTGAAAAGCAAAATCTTATACCGTATTTATAAAAGCGTGCTCATGATCCCCTTTACTATTCAAGGAATTTTTGCGCGAAATGTTCTTATAACTTTAATCGCCTTTTATACATTTGCAAAGGTGTTTACACAAATAACTGCTCCTGACGTGAGTTCCATGAGCAATGAGGCGAACGACGAATGAGCATTTATATATTCGTGTTCGCGTGACGACTAACCATTCGATTTGATTAATTACTTGTAAGTTTGCATAAGCGCTGTAGTAGCTAAATCATTATTAATTGTAAATGATAAATGTTTGTAATAAACTTCATTCTCTGTCTTCGTCTTATATTAGATGTCATAACAATTCATAATTATGTTAAAACAGTTTATAACATTTATTGAATGTCAAATGTGAAGTGTTTCAAACAACTTTCGGATTGGCTTTATTTTGTGACATGTGTTAATAAAATTACAATCGTCATCGTTTCAATGCAACGTTCAGTGTGGCACTATTTTATCGTGAAACGTCCATATAAGCGTGCACGGTGTCGGCACAGAGCGGAGGAGGGCGTCCGTCGCAAGCTGGAGGCGGGGCTGGCGACGGCGGAGGCGCGCATCGCGGCCGCGCACCCCGTGCTGGCGCGCGCGGGCGCCTGGCGCCGCGAGCGGCTGGCGGCCGCCGCGCGCCGCCTGCGCGCCGAGCTGCGCTGGGCGCCCGCCGAGGACGCCGCGCAGGCCATGCAGGCGCACCGCCTGCACCAGCACCGCTACTTCCTGCTGCGCGACCTCGCCTTCCTCAGGGACCGCGAGCCGCTGCTCATGAAGGTGAGGTCGGCTCGGGTGCATTTTGACATGTCGGCGGGGCATGAAAATTGCTGACGGGCATGTTGTGTCGGTGTTGTTCAAGTACGAAATGTAGCTGCTTGTGTCATATCGAATATTTTAGTTGCTGTGACGGCATCGTGTGAGCCATTTAAGAAATATCAAATGAAGGTTTATAACTTTTCCCAATATTGCGACATGGAAATTATTCGAATTTAACGCCAAATTCAATAAAAATCATTGATTCTAACGATCATCAGAACCTCCTGTCTATTAGTTTACAAATAGCAAAGCTAATACAACAAAAATATAAATGTTCTAGGAACTCCGCGCGGCGAAAACACCGACGCGCGAGTTCCGCTGGGCGACGCGCATCTGGTTCGCGCGCAACTGGACGGTGACGCGGCACTTCCGCGGGCGCGCCGAGCGCATCCCCACCGTGATCAGCTCGCGGGCCACCTCCATCGTCACGCCGCGCTCCGACCCCTCGCAGCCCGTGTTCCTCGCCGAGCGCGACTCCACCGCCACCACCAGCACGCGCTGGCCCGCCTGGCGCCTGCTCGCCCTGGCGCACAGGTGTCTACGACCCTACCCATTACTACACCACTACCATTCCAGTGCCAGCTGTGCAGCACCTGGGGCAGGCCTCGCCATAGCACGAATTGAACGGCAGCTTCAGGCATTAAGTCCTAGAAAACTCCTCCGCTGCTCAGTGACCAGTAATTTTTTGCTAACTTTTTAATATTTTGATTTTAAACGTTTAGAAACAGATTGAAATGAATGAATTGACAAATTAGACATAAACTTAAGGTGTCGTCGATATCTCTCTTTAACCACCTTCTACCAGCCACCTATCGATCAGTCAATTAGTGTATACTAATGACGGTCATGATGACCGTACAGGCAAACCGTACATATGTTCACACAACATAAATATAATGTTACCAGGACATGGTGCTGGTGCTGGAACATGATGTTCGTGCTGGGCGTGGTGGTGCCGTGGTGGTCGCCGCTGGCGCTGCGCACGCTGCTCAGCGTCAAGCCCTTCGTGCCCGACCTCGAGCTCTCGCAGGTGATCATCTCTCCTATCGCACATATCGCTTATTTGATACAACAACGTAAATGTATTAGTAATACAATAGCATTTACGTCGATGTTACAGCAAATGGAGGATATGTTAAAAATTATCATAAATATTGATTCGTATTAATTATTTTGATTATGAAATCGTAGTTTTAAATGCATTTTGACAATGATACTGACTGTGACTTATGTCAATAACGTTTTTTTTTTACTTACTATTATTTTATTTCGGCCGGCCAGAAATACGTTCAGTATTTCTGGCCGGTTAATATGTGTAATATGGTTTATTTAAATAAAGCGTATACGTTACAGGTGAATGGTACGCTATTCCCGAAACGCAGTAGTGAAACACAGACGATGTGGTCCCGCTTGTTAAAACTATGGAGGCATATATCAAAAGAACGGACGAGATTCGAGACAGAACCGGACACAGGTATTATATGTAATTTTCGAATAAAAAAAATGTCGTTTAATCTACTTGCATAAAGGATAAACATGAAATTGGCTATTTCTAGCCGACTGCGTTAGAAGGAGGTTAATATTTGTCCGGCGTATGAATGTATGTTTGTATGTATGTCCATTTCTTTGGCACGCGCTTTTTACAGCTCACTTTAAAATGAAAAATAAGCAATCGGGATTTATGTTTTATTTTAAAATGTAAGTCTTTTTATGAGTAAAAGTATTTAGTTACAAATCGTTAAATCAGTAAGTTTATAATTGTTATGATTTAAAAATACATGTCAAACAAAAAATAAATTTAAAAAGATAACATACAAGTGTAAGTTAAGTACACTGACATTTTATAAAGTATAAAAATATAATTTCAACATGGTCGAAAATATATATGTATAAAGGAAGATAAAACCATCTTAGTATATAAATAAAAATCAATAAAAATAAAATGCCGTAAAATGTCTTTATTTTGTATAGGCGCACGTATATTATACATTAAATTATATTACAGACATATTGTCAGTCGTAATGTATTTTTTCTTACATTGCCTTTTTGATTCGAATATATATATGTTTTAAGTATTAGTAGTTAGTAGTAGTATTAGTAAGTTATTAGTAGTAGAAGTAAGCTTTGTTCTTTAACCAGGTCTCCTCGGCAAGGGGCTCAGCCGTCAAGCGAACCGTGTGTGGAACTACGGCGTGGTGGGCGGGCTGGGCTCGCTGTGCCTGCTGCTGGTGTTCCCGCTGGCGGCGCTGCTGGCGAGCGCGCTGTCGCTGGCCGCCGCCGCCACCGTGCCGCTGTGGATGCCCGCGCTCACGCTCGCGCTGCACGCGTTCAACGCGCTCGTCTACGAGCTGGACTGCCTGGACCCCGCCAGGCTCAACAGGCGAGTGCCACACGCATGTACTGTTTCATACAAACACACACTCACACACGCACGCGCGTGTATACGAACATACACATGCAACGTGTGCATTCACGAGCGGCACACACATTTTTTCCGACGTCCCGTGCGTACAAATACACGCATGCACATGTACAAACGTTTGCATACACACCTGCACTAGCTTATTCTTAGACACGTGTATTTATAAACACAAAACCATGTGAAGAATTCGTGAAGGATTTTTATATATGAGAGTACATATATGTGTGTGTATATTTATTTTAGTATGTGTGTTATTAACATTGAGCTTTTCTCTATTGTATTTACTATAATTAAGCGTGTAATTCATTAACTAGTCTCTTCCATTCATTTAATTTTTAATGAGTTTCAATCTCTTGTTTATATTGCGTATGCGTCACAGCGTGATGACTAATGTCTAGAAATGTCCATGCCTACTTCATATCAAGTATTACATCAGTTTTAAAAATGGTAGAACCCTTCGCGGTTTGACTCCGGAGGCCTATGTCCAGCAGAGGACCTCAAATATCTGATGGGTGGAAGATTGATGCTCGCTCGTTTATCACTGTTTATATCGTAACAAACAAAAAAATGTGAGATTCCTCATATGTCCAGATGGCTGGTGCTGCTGGAGGCGGTGGTGTGGCGCGTGTGCGTGCTGGGCGTGCTGCAGCCCGCGCTGGCGCTGGCCGTGGCGCTCGTGCTGTGCCCGCTCTGCGCGCTCGTGCTGCTCGTCGGTACGTTACATTATACATATTTGAAGTGGGGAACTTATAAAGGAAACGAGTCGATTGGATCAATGCTGATTCATTACTAACTCAATCGAAGCGATTATATTGTTATCTCATATTGTTTGATATTTTGCTAAAAAGGTTGGTAAAAGTTGTTTGTTATAATTTTTCTTTCCATGTCGTTATTTTAAACTTTCTGTATTGACAGTTATGAAAGTCCCGAAATATAACTATCTAATTTACCATAGTTGTCTATATCGGTAGGAATAGCAGGTAGGTGGGGCGATCATTCGATATCGTGCGATGCACGTAGGTACTTGTGTCGTCATCTATTTTTAATGGTCAGACAGCTGTCGCCGACATATATTATAATAGTACTAGAGCCCACGACCAAAATTATTGTCGTATCAATCAGACGTATTGCTATGATACCTTTTTTTGTGGACACAGCAGAAATAGCCTCGCACGCAATTGCTACACTTTTGATCGTTACTCCACACCTAGTCGTGTTCAGAATCATATAATCTAACGATTTTATACAGTTTCGGTCGTATTGCTATGATACATGGTTTTGGTCGTAGGTTCTGGGACTATAAATTAATACTGGTTAATCGGATTGTTCCTCCAGTAACGCACGCGGATACGTGTATGTGAATAATTTACTGTAATCGATCATGTCAACACTTGGCCGTACGCGCGACAATGTGTTTGCGATGCACATAATGCCGACGCGTTCATTATGCTTGTAGGTCCCGAAGCATGCTTGTTTTTACATTTAAAGTGTATATGAATATCTTTTATTAGGAGTGTGAGAATATCGTTAAAATCGAATCGAATAATAATATTCCATTCGAAATTAGAACTATCGAATTATTTGAAATTCGACGAATACTTCCAAAAAACTATTCGAAAAATTTCGAATAGTTTAAAGAAATTCGAATTTTCGAAATTTTTCGAAATTCGACGAATACTTCCAATAAACAATTATTCGAAATTAGAATTATTCGTTAACTCCTCGGATTATTGAAATATCACTGGATATTGTTATTGTTATTATTTCTAATTTAAACTTCACTGGTCAATCATTAGAATTCTCGTTCACTGGTTGAATAAGTGAATAGAATATCTACGCGCATGCGCGTGAGTCGTCTGATGCGCGTGAATCTACTGATTCATTGTCAGAGAAAAAACACTCAAAAATTTGCTAATAATTAATTAATTAATAAAAATGAATTATTCGAACTTTTGAATAATTCGTATATTCAAATTATTCGATTCGAGGTTCGATGTTTCGCACACCCCTCCTTTTTATTTTAAGCCAATCTAAGTTTTTAACTTACAAGGTGGCGTGAGCTGGTGGGCTTTGCGCGGCGTGTGGGAGGCGCTGGCGTGGCGCGCGGTGATCTCGCGCGCGGCGCGCGTGCCCGCGCACGACTCCGCCTTCTGCCGCCGCGTGGCCGGGCCCGGCCTGCACTGCAAGACCTGGTACCAGATCACGTGAGTACACCGTGCCGGGCTCGGGGTGGGGGGCGCTGGTGTGGCGCGCGGCGGGCTGCTAACTCGTTTGTTACTTCAATCTATTAAAAGTAAATAAAATGTGCACTTGTGCGGGTGCGTGTACGTGCACGTCTGCGCGTCTGAGTGTATGTGTCTCTGTGCATACGGCCGTCGTGCGTGAGGGTGGATGTGTGTGTGTTTGTGTTTGTGTGTATATTTTAGGATGCTATCTCTCTAAAGGTTGAAAATTTAAATCCAAATCTCCGAGTTTACTTTATTTTATTATTGCCAATTCCCCGAACGTATATGCACATGCATTCTCGTCGGTTAGTGCGCAGTAACTATCTCGACTTCTCACATACTTCACACTTGCATACAAACTTGCTTACTCACCCATTCATAGTAACACGGTCCCTACAATATGTTTGTTTGTTACGTTGTTTCTGACGAAGTGTCTGTGTGTTGCAGCGCGGCGCAGGCGCTGGCGGCGGTGTGCGCGCGCGGCGAGCTGGAGGCGCTGGCGCTGTGGGCGGCGGACACGGAGCTGGCCATCGAGCGCCCGCTGCAGGACTACGCGCACTTCGTCGACGCCTGCTTCGGGCCCTTCTCCGTGCAGATCGCCAAGGTGAGTGCTCACGTCACTTGTACTATCTGAGAGATTGGATTCAGTGTTCGTGGACGGTTAGGGTTAGTTATGTTAGATATATCGATCTATTAGTCTAGTCAATAGTGCTTGTGCCATTTAATGATCGTCAAACGGTTTAGTTTACGTCAATGTGCATACAGTTAATCCACACTCGTTTTCGATATTTATACTACTTTTCTAGTTTCATCCTACCTTCTCGTAACCGTCTTTATAAACAAAAACCGACGCTTTAAGTATAAGATCGCACAAATACCTAATTGTGCAGATATTTTTTTTCTTACATATGAATGGGGTAATGTACAATTTTAATTAACATATTTAAATATACAGACGGGAGCGTACAAGCAGCTAGAGAAGGAGTGCAGCGAGCTGGTGGCGTCGGCGAGGGAGAAGCTGGCGTCGCGACGGCGGGAGCTGGCCTTGCCGCTGTCCGACGCCGCGCGAGCCAGAGTTCGATTACCGGCGCAAGATTTGAGGGTAAAGTTGCCGCTAATTATTACTTATTTTTGATTTCCTAAAATGCATTGAATACTTGTAAAATTTTATTTATATGAAAATTAAAATTTAAGTTATCCAATTACAATCTCATCATTTATAAAGAAGACATTTATTTAATTTTAATTTTATTTAAAAATCATGATCACTTTTAAATATACAATTTCTGAATAAGAAAGAAATATTATGTCAAAGAAAAAGAGGTCATTGTTTCGATATTTTTTGTTATCACTACTATATAAATAATGCGAATTTATAAATGAGGTGACAATCGTAGTTTTCGGGAGTAATAAAGCATCTGTAATCGACTTCAGATTTAAGTTCTGGCCTAAAAAAATGTTTATAGATGTCCATGACCGACAGAAACCACTAACCATCAGGTGGACTGTACGCTCATTTACTTTGAACCAATGTTTTTCAATCTTATTCATGACACGACTCCCCAATTATAAAAAAAAATCGCGTTACGTAACGAGTATCATTTTGTTACCTTTTTTTGTTATACACATATACACGTTTGTCTATTAAAAATGATAGATTATTCTCCTAAATTCTCTCGACTTCTCTCGC
>MOOZ01000115.1:887252-913689 GCA_002930495.1 Cecropterus lyciades | reverse complement strand
ACGGGCCCGCCGGCGCGGCGCCGAAGCTGCCCGCCTTCATCGCGTGCGAGTTGAACTGCCGCTCGGGCTCCGTCTGCGCGAACCGCAGGAACGGCGGCAGTGGGGAGCCGCCGCCGGGCGGGCTGAAGCCGCGCAGCGCGCCGCGGGCGTGCGGGATGTTGACGGGCGCGGAGCCGCCGAGCAGCCCCTCGCCGTCGGACAGGTCGCGGTCGAGCGAGGCGACCAGGTTGAGCGGGTCGTCGAGGTGCAGGTCGTCGAGCGCGTTGCCGACGACCTCCTGCAGCACGGTGGCGTCGAAGGTGGAGCGCGGCGCCCACACGGAGGCGAGCGGCTTGTCGTCGAAGGCGGGCGGCGCGCGAGGCGGCGGGCCGGGCGCACGGCCGCCGCTGGAACCGCCGCTGGACGTGGAGGCGCACTCGGAGCCCTCGCCGCTGCCGTTGGTCTGCGGCGCGGAAGGCGAGGGCGGACGCGCGCGCTCGAGATTGAGCGCGTTGCCGAGCAGGCTGACGGCGTCGGCACCCTTCTTGTCGGGCGGCAGCGCGGAAGATAGCAGGTCGGCCAGGCTGGTGCCGCACTCCAGCGGCCCGGTCAGCTCGCGGCTACCTATTTCGTCAGCTGCAAAGTAAACGAACACATGAGCGTGTAAAATTTTACACACGAAATATGTACTGACAAGTACAAATCCAGAAATATTCTTTACTCACGTTCTACATGTGCAAATGCGCAGAACAATCCTCGCGGACAGTAGCCGGCCTGCTGCACGTCATTACACTTGGTGGACTTGTATATCTCGGGGTGGAACTGTTGCTCGGTGCGCGTGTGGCAGTACCCGCAGGCGTCGCCCGCCTCGCAATTATTAGGTTCGCCCCACTCCTCTCCGTGCTTCACGTTGGGGCATGGCGTGCTACGATACTTGTATTTTCTTGGAGATCTACGCTTATCCTGCAAAACGTCAGCTATTAGTAAATTGCAGAGTAGAGGTATACCTCACTTCACATAATGAAATTGAACTCACTTTACTATTGTGATATTGTGGGCAAGCATACCCTTGTCTACATAATCTAGGTGGTCTTTTACATGGTTCTGTTTTATATGATGATAACACATGATTTGTATCTGAAATGAAAGAAAAAACATTGTAAAAATGTGATCATTATAAGGCCAATATTTTTATTTACACCTCTAGAGAAGCTAAGTATAATAAAATTTTGTAAAATGGAAACAAAACATGAGCTAAATGCACAGGTATTAACAATTGTGAATCTAATATAACAAATGTAAATCTATAGAATGAATTTATCTCTGAACAATATATGTATGTATAAATAATGATACATGTCTTTAATGAAGGCAATGGAAATCCGAGATGAAAATATACAATTCCTCACCCAAATCAAGCAATTTATGTACCTACCATAAAAAAATCAAAAACTACAAAAGATATACCAAATAGCTACATCAAAAAAGCAACAACATGACAATAGAAGTGTTAACAATGAACCATAAACAACCTTGCCACTTGGGGTCTTCGTTCATGAGGTTCCGCTCCCGGTCGAGAGCGTTTGGTGCGGCGGCGTCTCCGTCCGCCGCGTCCGGATTATCGAGAGCTTGCAGTTCCCGAACATCGAGTACCGGCGGGCGGAGATCGGGCGCGCCGTGAGCGAACGCGCAGTGAGCGCCGTTCTTCGTGCAGAGCCCGCGTGCGTCCGTGTCGTGCACGCACATGCACGTCTTGTAGTAGCGCAGATGGTAGCGGCGCTCCGTGTCGCCGGCGGTGCGGTGCAAGTACGGACAACTGGTGAACGTTCGCTTCGTGAGTTCGGCGTTAATTTCGATAGATCAAAAAAATAAACAAATGTGGTCGAATTAAGGTTTCTAAATAGATTCTCCTTTTTTGTAGTAGTTAAGAAATGGTTTTAGACGAAATCGATTTTAAAATCGATTTGTAATTAAATGATATCAGATCTCAGAAACAGATATGCGATATTTTTTGTTGTGTATTGCATTTTTAAAATGTCTTGCATATAAAAGTTTCCCACTTTTATTTAGCTGTATGTGTGTATGTAGCAACAAGTCAAGTCAATCTCCATAATTTTCCCAAGCTTTATACATATATGTTACAAATATGTCAGATGAAATTTTGAAATCATTGGACCTTTTCTAACAAAGTATTCATTATAAACTCCAGCATTTTAGGACTGTGCTTCATCTCTGAACATTATGCAATTATACACCTCATTAATAACTCGAGTTTTCGAAAAAGACAAAGTATTTCAAAGTAAGATATTTCACAAAGAAACAAATTTTCTTATGTAGTTCAATTATAACTTATTTCCCACCCTATGTTTTTCTCTAAAGTTCATGTGAGACCCTGTTCCCTGTATGTAATAAATGTAGAAATATATACTAAAAAACTTATCCTTAATCACCACACTTTTTACAAACGCATTCATAATGAACATGTACACTGTTGTTTATTTTCCTTATAAACCTACGTTTCAACTTTACCTGACTCTTGCTCACAATGTGAGTGAATCATTGAAATAAACTGCTTCAATTAAATATAATATAAATATATATATATTATACATAAATGCTTTCTACGTAGTAACGTACGTACGTAAACATAGGATTCTCTCCTGTGTCGTGAGTGCCATGGACAAATACACCCAGACCCAGAACAGAAATCTAAACTCATCATTAAGATGTCTGTCTAGCCGGGGATCGAACTCGGGACCCACTGCGTGTCAGACTGGTATGGTGACCGCTCTGCCACGTGGGTCGTCACCATACCGATTGTTATTAGACAAGTAATTAAATTGTTATCTGCCTTTTGCAGAACACCTAATTGCAAGTGACCACTTCTGACTAAAAAAATCTGTAATCAACAGATAGAATTCTTATTATTATTACTTGACTTATTACTATTAAGTCTTACCTGAGGTTGCCCATAGGTCTGTAACTACCCCTGAGGGCTAAATTGGAACTTCTTGAATAAAATTCTACCTAACCTCACCCTACAAACCAGAATATTGCAGCGCTTTACTCCAGTGTTATTAGGCAGAAATATAAATTTGCCACCTATAAGTAATATAGGTGGTATATATGTGTATTAGCAAAATAATTATCTGATCAGTAAGTGTTCACATTTGATCAGATTACATTTAGAAACTTTTGCTTACCAACATAATATTTGTGCATTTAATAAGCAGTACATACATTCAATTAAGTCGGCCGTACTTTGCTGTAGCTCAATTTGAATTGAGTACTATTTATTTCCATAATTACAATTATCCAGGAGAGCTATGAAACAAATCATGCATGGAGAACTCCGAGATGTGAAAGTTCGTACAAGTGTTTTACATAATTGAAGTATGTTGTAATCAATTTACAAATTTGCAGTAGCAAATTTGGTAGAAAAGAATATGTATTAGAGCACTATTATGAACACTTCATTTTTTAGCTACCAGTAGGGTTGTAAGACTAAGACTGATCCTTTTACTATAGACATATTTTTTTTATAAATACATTTTTAACCAATTTCAGGTGATCTTGTTGTTCCAGATTTTTCCTTTTAAATTGTATCTATTAACTATGGGACATAAAAATAGTCACCATCTTTAAATAGTGCGAAATATCGAAATCAAAAGTAGCCTATAAGTTGACCAGGTGTAGTTTACATCATGATGTAATGAATTGAATTGACATGAATTTTAGCATGCTAAAATTCATGTAAATCGGACCGGGTTCTTGCATGATTCAGTAACAACCTCACTGTTATATATTAGTATAGATAAGAGGGCAAAAGGACTGTGATGTTATTGTTATGCATGGATAAAATTAAAAAAATATGTATTAATGCACTTGGAATGAAATTATGTGATGTTTGCTGTGATGGGTAGGCTTAATATATATAAATAAAAATGTCAAAGCCTTTAAAATCAATGTAAGACTATAAACAATGAATATTCCACTGAATAATAATTGAAATATTGAAAAAAATAAACAGACACATGTGAGAAAAAAATAAAGAAACATGAGATTGTCAAGAAAATTCCTATTAGAATGAAAGATTGTGTATTACAAATAAGTAATAATTGACAACAATATAAAGAAAGGCACAACATTATATTGTTGTGTAGACATCAGGGAATTATAGGCTACATATAAATGTATAGGCCCAACTTGTTTTATAAAAATGTATGGTAGTGCTATGTGATACCTATATTTTCTCCAGAGAACAATGGAATACACAAAGACATCAAATCGAAGAGATCTAGCTACGCCAAACACTCATCAAAATTAGACGCGTACACAATTCGGCCGTGTTATAATCGGGCTATTGGTAAACAAAATGTTTCTCCCATAAACTTGACTCTATTGTAATTTTACACTCCTACTGAACGATTTTACCGTTCAATGGACTTCTGATGAATTACAGGTTTACAAAATAACAACAAGGAATGCTAAAATAAAACAAAACAAAGCAATGACAATGTATGTACTCACTCGTCACCATCCTCGCAAATGCCCGAAGTCTCGTTATATTTGGTACAATAGTTATCTGCGCTATAATTAAACGAGCCATCTCTTTTCCTAACGGGCCTTCTTCTTCTCTGGTTATTGAAATGCCAGTGAAAACATGTGAAAGGCCTATGTTGTGTACATTTATGTTGTAGGAACGACGGACACTGCTCCACTCGGAACTCCTTGAGATATCTGCAACACAAGACCGCCGAACTTAGTGAATCGTATGTCGCCAAAATCTACATGCTTAGTACATTCACATTTAACTAAAATAGTTATCAAAACATCGAATTACTTATAATGATTAGGTTTTTCTGTTTGAGCTGTCAACAAAGGCTTAGATTCCGACGGCATTTTGGTGAACTATTATTGCGCCTCTCGCGTCGCGCAGGGCACGCTCACCGATGACCAATTAAAATTCAATATAAGATCACGTGATACCAAATATTTTAGAAAGGTAAAAAATGTAAATAAAGCCAAAAATGTTCTGAAAATCCTAAAGATGCACTAAACATTTTAGATTTAAACGACCTTGAACTTAAAATACGTTTATCGCTATCCTGGCTTCACTGAATCACAGAAAATAATAAAAACGCAATCATCATTGACAGAAATGTCACGTCGTGTTTTCCATTTGTCTCACTTGCTCCTATGAAAATCTTTTGTAGTAAGAGAAAAACAAAAAATAGGTCGTTTATCAAATTATTTTGAAAGTAGTTTGTATTTTTTGTCATTTTTCTTACTTGTAGTTTTTAATAAAATAAAAATGTATTGAATAAGTTAACTGTGCTTGAATACAGTCTTAGTATCAATTTATAGCTTGTATTAACATAACTGCAAATACTACAAATAAATTAAAGCTTTTATGAAATTTTAATATATTCGTCTTAATCTGAAATAATAAGCTTATCTGTTTTTCGGTTAAGAAATATATATTTTATCTATTTTCTACATATTTAAACATCAGTTGAGAATCGGTAACTATAGTAATTAAAAAATTATCTGAATTAAAATTGTTTTAATTCCTGCCATATTTTATGAGATTTTTAGTTGACCACACTGGTAAGTTCTTATGGACCAATAGGAGCAAGTATAATTCAGGTATCAATTTCTTAACCAATGGTGTGCCATATTTATAGCCAATGACGAGATCGGAATTTCCAAAGGTCAACCAATCGATGTTCGGCATATTGGCGTCACTGTCTCCCTCCCTTTACCCGCCATCCATTCTCTTAGTTGACGCCATTTTGAGCATATGATCTTTGTTGTGACCAGCTCTTGTAAATTGTGTCAGTTATTCTCTGTTTAACGTAAATCACTTAAAAAAGGTGTGTAAAATTATACGTTAATGCATGATCTATCATTTGAACTATAAATGCTAGGAAAATAAAAGTGTGTGTGGTCATATTTTGAAAGATAAAAATTTGGAGGCTGTTGCAACTTGCATTGCAACATCGACTTGTTTATCGTGTATGAATAATGGCTAATTTTCTCTTTCCTATATTCTAGTAAACCATGGCTCGTACCAAGCAGACCGCTCGTAAGTCGACGGGAGGTAAAGCTCCTCGTAAACAGTTGGCTACCAAAGCCGCGCGTAAATCAGCGCCCAGCACTGGTGGGGTCAAGAAGCCTCATCGTTACCGCCCTGGTACCGTGGCCTTGCGAGAAATTCGTCGCTACCAGAAATCTACTGAGTTGCTCATCCGTAAACTGCCATTCCAACGTCTTGTGAGAGAAATCGCTCAAGATTTCAAAACTGATCTGCGTTTCCAGTCTGCTGCTATTGGCGCGTTGCAGGTCGGTTCAATAATATTATTATTTTACTGAGTATTTGACTTGAGTCATAACTACTATGAAGTAATGTTACTTATTTATTTTATTTTTGTGTACTTGTTTTTTGCATTTTGAAGTACTCTTTTATTGCGTTATGAAGATGTTTTTTTATTGTAGTTTTTCTTTCATATTTTTATACATTATTTAGTACAGTTATATCCAGTATAACATAATTGTACCAATTCAAATTTAATTCTGCCAATATGATTAATTTCCTACCATCTACAATTTTTTTTTAACAGGCACCAACTTTCCTATGATATTTTCTCCTATCTATACTATTGTTATCTACAATTTATATATTGTATAGTTCAGTAATAATACCATCATGATTTTTGTTTCAGGAAGCCAGTGAGGCCTACTTAGTGGGTCTGTTTGAAGACACTAACTTGTGCGCTATCCACGCCAAGCGTGTCACAATCATGCCTAAAGACATTCAGCTGGCACGGCGAATCCGCGGCGAGCGAGCATAATTTAGCTTTAGTTTATCTTATTATAAATTATTTGTAATTCAAATAGACATAAATTCTATAACACGTTTTTGTAATGTCTCAATTCTTCCACATCATAATCATACAATTATTATTGTAAGGAGACATCAGAACTGAAATTTTTTTTTATAAATATTTTGTCATATTCTTTTAGTTTAACTGTGTTGCCTCTATTGTACTAATAGTGAAGCGTATAACTTGTTTATACCACAGCTTTTTCGGGAAAATAAAACAACTAGACTAGTGCATTAGTGTACGACACATAGCCTTATGTTTTAGTGACTCGTGGTATGTCTACGTAGCGTTTTAGGACTAGGCAAAGGGATCCAGCAGGCAAACTGATCATGTCTGTGAGAAAGGAGAGCTCTGAGTATTAGGCCCTTAATGATTTATGTGTAATTGATTAATTTGGTGTTAATAAATATGAAATAAGATGATTTTGTGTTTTATTTTGACTTTGTTTTTTATAAAGTTGAATTTACTTCCTAAGTAAGAATTTCAGATAAACTATTTTATATTGGTATTTTCATGAGTAAAACAAAAAGTAGTTTTCTCAGTTCATATGAAAAGAATTAGTATATAATATATGAGAAAAGTAATTTTCATGATACATAATACCAATGGTCTTAATGATACCAAAAGATTAGCTTTATTTTTTACCTACTTTTTATAGCATATTAAAAAACTTGCATAATTTACTAAATTATCTCCTTTGAACTAAATTTACAATCTTCACTAAATTCACAAAATAAATGACCCAAATCACTGCCCTTTGGAAATGTACAAGACACTAGTAGCATTACATCACTGAATTGCCAAATTTATTTGTTGGCAATCCAAGCTGAACCCTGAGTCCATCTTCAGCTGTGTTAGCTCTCAGGTCATGGGAGAAATCAGGTGTGAAAACAAGCTTTTATAATATAGTTTCGTATTGATTTTATGAACTTAGCCAAACGGTAAATGAAGTCTGTAATGTTATCTACAGTAGATTAAAATAATCTGAGAGTAAATTGCATAAAGTTATACAAAATGGATAAATAATACACAGTATTGATGTTAGAATATAAAAACAAAATTGCTTTTTAAATATATATATTTTATTAATACTAGTAATTCACTAAATTGATCTATCTTAAACTACATTACAAGTTTTGCCTCATCTGCTTCTATTTCTTGCAATCTTTTTTCAATATCTGCAACACTCTTTCCATGTTCTTTGTTATATTTGTAACTTTGTAGAAGTTGAGCCTTTTCTAGACCCTTTATTCTCTCATATAGAGTTTTATCAAACTCCCTATCCATATCATTCTCTTCTCTTAAAAGACAGAAATATATGAGAAATACTGCCACACTGCCTACAACACTGAACGGTTGATACCATGGCGCACTTTGGGGAGGTGTGTACTTTACAATGGGGGTAACACGCCTTTTTGCGGCTTCACTCGTAGAAAATTTGATTGGTGCATTTTCGTTAGGCTCTACATTGCTGCTGAAGAATCGTCTTACTTGATTTGATTTTATTGTTTTCCTAAAATTTTTGGAATAATATAAAAGTTTAATTAATGCATGGTTAAATAAAGAAGTATAATAATTCTATAAGGAAATTACAAGTAGATTATGTTTAATGAAAACTGTTCTTTGGAAAACCATCACACTTAACATTAATTGTTATTGGAATAATAATGATGATTAATTAATTTACTGGAATGAGTAGTAAATACCAAACCCATGAAATAATAATGATTAATAATTTAATTACATCACTTTTCGTTTTGATGATGTCATAAAATTAAAGTAATAAATATTAAGTATACATGACACATAGTGAGGAGAACATTATGAAATATGGTACAATAATAATATTTGAGACTGCTAGAAGTAGCACTTTAGATGCTTAAAAAGTATAAGTACAGGCAACAAATATAATTAATCTGTAAAAGTCTAAGAACCACGTTATTATGTTACCACAATTTGTATAAATAAACAGGTAAAAATGGTCTCAACACTGTTAAGGTTAAAGTAATCTGGAGATACATTACATTGAGGTTATATTTTAATTTATATTTTAACGTGTAAATAATGAATAACAATATTAAAATATAAACATACAAACGTTATAATTGAATAATATGTAACCAATTATTCCTTGTAATACAGCAGTGGTTGCAATTTTCAGACAACGTAATAAATGAAAAAGGCTAAAAGGAATATATTACCTGACTTGGTTCAGATTCCGGTACATTTTAATCTTAAAATTGGTGGTTGCTAATTTTATAACTTTATGCCCACATTATGAAATAGACACTTTTGTTGATTCCCTTGACAGTTCAGTAATTTGAGCAGCTGATAATGACAGTTTATACTGAAAAAATTAAATTTTATAAAGATTAAAATATTCCACTTTGATTCGTATATTACAATAAAATATCTTAACCAAGTTAAACTTATAACTGAAATATCTAAACTAAAATAAGTTTTAAAACCAAACTTTTGATTTACGTAAAAAAAGGCGGAAATAATTTTAATTTTTCAGGGTTGTAATCTTATCCAGTGAATAGCGTAAAGCATTCCTTATTCTGAAACATAGACACAGTCAAATTAAAAAATTATACGTTTTAAAATTTATTTTAATGGCTTCATAAAATAGTATGTCGGCAAAAAGAGTGTTATTTTGACAAATAAATGATACACAATTACATTCTGCATAACTTGGAGTCCATATTGCATAATTAATTAACCTCCTGAGATCCAGAAAAAAGTTGTTAGGAATTTTAATTAAATTTGTGCTAATTGTCTTTATTATTAATAAAAGTCCTGGAAAAAAACTTGCTCGGAATATACAGCTTTTCTCAATGTCATATATTTAAAACATGAGTTCCCAATGCCAACCGTATTTTTGTCATATATATAAGACATAGAATATTAAAATATTTTTATGTTAAAGGATATCATAAAAAAAATGTACTGTGAACAATAAATGATGAACAATAGTTCCATTAATATTTTTAACGTAATTTTGAACCACATTTACATAAGATAATCACACTTAGCTGTAAGTAATGCGTTTTAACACAAATCGTATGTTTCTCTTTTAATTTTTAAACTAAATTACATTCAGCAAATTAACTTAGTACTTTTGTTTAACTTAAAAACGTATTTGATTATTAAGTTTATTTAGTCCATTTAAATCATTATAGCACGTCACTAAATAACTATCTTAACATACTTTAATATGTTGATAAAAATAAAATTAACTACTTTCTTTTGAGAAATATTAAGAAACAATTACGCATTCTGGTACTACACAAATGGATGTTGCATTTAATACAAAATGCTGTTGTAATCACTGTGCATTGCAGTTTTCTACATCAATTTTGAATTTTGGCACACGCAATTAAATGATCTGCTTTACGGTAGCGTAAGCTTTCAGCAGGAACTGATTTTATTCTACTGTACGTACGTACGTAAGTACTGTGAGTGATGATAAATTCGCCAAAGGTTAAATTCCCTCAGTTGCGGAATTTTATTAGCATGTATTTGACATCGTTTCAATTGTAACAATCGTATTACAACATTAAAATCTAGGGCAACTATCCAGATCTTATTGGGTTTGTCTTCTACAGCGCTATCAGCATCAAATATAACTTTTAAACATGAGCGAATTTTGAAAAATCGCATTTCCGTCATATTATACTTATATATAGGCCATATTTATTTGACCAATACATTTTAACTTTAAGCAATCTAATACAAACCCATGATATCATGTTTACTTATAAAATATCTCTTTCAAAGTTAATTTAAACTCAATTTCATTTTTAGGACGTACGAGTACCTATGTCTTGTTCGTTGCAAACTTTTTCATGTCAAATCATCATAATTTGTGTATTGTTTGAAATAGTCTTCTTTAGCCGATGGATGCATCGGCTAAAGAAGACGCTAATTAAGTTGTATTTTTGTTGAAATTTCGCTATTTCCAAAGGTGAACATTTTCCGCTTCAACCTTATTTACTGGTAGCGGAGGAATAATATTCAATGATTTACATCCATCCCATTAGGCTCGGCCCACCTCTGTTTCTAGCACGATCCCTCCCAACATATGTAATTGAAGACCCTAAATACATCCTGGACGACTTTCTACTTTGGTGTTCGAAGAATTCGAAGAACCAGAATCTGACTTACTATTCCTACCACAAGATGTAATGGTATGCCTTCTGGGTTATCTTCATCATTTACGTTAAGCTTTGACTCGTTTAGAATTGAGGCTATTTCTTAATTGCATAAACATATCAAAACAAACAAAACATATGGAACCCAAGAGCAAAAATTGTCTATGTCGTACAGGTATTACACGGGGATCGCTCTATTCACACAAGTAATTGGGAACTCATGTAATACCAGTATGACATACATCTTTAACTACGTATTTCATACATTTCATATACACTATAAACTTTTTTAAAACATATTAAATTGAAGCACTTTAAAACGAATAATTAAAACACAAATTCTATATAAAAATACTGATATTTTAATTACAACCTTAAAATTACTTAACACGTGTTTCTGGCCGTATCACCATCGTTCACTTATAATAAATAAAGTTGTAAAAGGTATTGTCCTATCAGCCAATCAAAGTTTAATACAGCGGAGAAACACTTTATCTATTAAATAAAACTAAAAGTTCTCGTAAATTTCTACAGATGGCGTGGCGATGTTACATTTTTTATTTTTCTGTCTTATATATATGACAAAAGATACCAGGTTAAATCTTACTCATATTATAAATGAGAAAGTTTGTGAGGGTAACAAACAAACATTTGTTTGTTACTCTTTCACACAAAAATTACAGATTTGCATCAAATTTGGCCCCAAATAGTATATGGGCAAATGAATAAGCTAGTAAATAATATTACTCCTTACCGAACAAACTCCTCTCCAGTGTCCGGTTCAATCAATAATCTTTCACGTTCTGCCTGAGCTTTCACGCGTCGAGTCTGAGCCGCTTGGAGTCTACCCTCATTTATTGAAATATTTTCATTTTCATTATTATTAGCAACTAAGGACGGCAAAGGTTCTGTGTACACGGGTCTTATGAGGAGCCCCCAAATATCACATTCATTTGATACATTATGAACTGCTTCGCATAGCGTAGAACGAAGATTCCATACGTTAGTGATACCTTTATCCTGTTTTTAAACATATGTAGGTAGTTGAATATTGTTAAGATAACCGTGCAAAATATTTGTAAACAAATTTGTAGATAATCAATATGTTCAGTGTAGGGGGCCTTCGGGTCTACTGCATATAAAACGAGTTTCTTCTTGTTATAGCGTTTTAGCGTTTAATCAAATTTAAATCGTATATAATACAAAAAATGGGTACTTTCGTTTAGAGAGACGTAAGCGAAGAGAGAAAAAAAACATGGAACGGATAACAAATAATACACATCCAAAAATATCGTTCCTGAACAAATATAACTAAATTATCTCAAAGTTATTAATAATTATGTTTTCGCGAGTTAATACCAAGCAAGCCATAATTGGTAATGGAGGAACGCATTTAAGCATAATTATTAAATAATTATAGCTATGTATGAACATCAGCACTCAATGGCTTTTAGTAAATGTTAATTTACTCCTTATGTAACTTACTGATTTAGCTCTTAGATCTTCTAATCTTGAAGTAAATGTTTTCAATTGAGTTAAAAGTGCACTACGTTTTATTTTTTCAATTTCTAACAACGGTCGTAGTTTTTCAATCCTCTTTGTTATTTCGCATTGTTCATGTTCTGATTTTTCAGCTTGCGAGATTGCGTCTCGAATTGCTCGATTTAAAGATAATAGTGCTGCTTCATCTATTTAGACAAATTAATAAATTGTAATAATTCTAATTTATCAAGCAGTATCGCAATTAACTCTTAATAGTTCTAAATATTAACAGCCTTACACTCGCGTTTTTCTTTTAACTTATTTTCCACGTCTTGTTCTTGCAGTTTAATTTTTTCAATAGTAGACCCTACAGACTCATCCATGTTATTTAAATATTTGAATTTCACCAGTCACCTAGAACGAGGTTTAATGAAATTTGCCGCCAAACAATCAATATTTATATTTACATAGGAAGTACTTGGCTATGATTATACGTTCCTAACATTATTTTTCGTTAAATTTATTTTTATTTCTTAATTAGCTCATGTAAAGAAACATTTACATTTTCCATTACAAGTTTTTTTAATAATTATATTGAAAGAAAAGTAATAACAAAAAATAGGAATACATGAAAACATGTGCAGCGTAGAACGGAGTATGTTATGTCAATGTATTCCGTTTCCCGGGTTATTTGAAAACAGAAAACGGAGTGTATACAAACACGTCTAATCTTAATCATTTATCAATTTCTATCATCTCTAAAATATCATAAATTTATACAATTACATTAAACTTTGTTGGAAATGGAAAAACCCGACGCTAACGGTTTCGTAAATGTTTCATGGCCGAGCAAGAGCGTTCCACATGGAGGTATCTTCCATACAAGGGTTGTACATCCGTCGTCAGTTCAGCAAGACTTTCTGAAGGTTCTTTTAGAAGAATCTAAGTTGAGTATTGCCCAACGGCGGAAGTCTGCTCTTGCTTTGCGGGAGTATGAGTGTAAGGAAACGAAAGAAGTACCACGCCCTGAAGTTCCGACTGTACGACCGCGCACCTCACGGCGTCGATCTTTGTCCGCGATAAGGCAGTCTGGAGCTTTGGAAATGGACGGGTATTTTTTTAAATTAATTATAATTATACTAACATAGACAGGATTTATATTTACCGTCAAGCCATTATTGTCCCATTGCTGGGCACGGGTCTTCTCTCAGATTGAGAGTTTCAGGCCTTAGTCCACCGCGCTGGCCAAGTGCGAATTGGTAGACTTCACACAGCTTTGAGAATTTTTTATAGAACTCTCAGGTTTCCTCACGATGTTTTCCTTCACCGTAAAGCAGTGATAATTAACTTCTAATACGCACATAATTTTAGAAAAATCATTGGTGCGTGCCTGGGATTCGAACCTTCGGCTATCACTGCTCGTTAGGATTTATATTTGTCATTAGACAATTGAAACTGTTGCGTTGCTAAAAGCCCAAGCTCCAGATCATCTCTGAATTTTTTCTTGCCCTATAATAAATAGACGACAAATTTGTCGACAAAAAACTCTCCCGTTTGATGATTTTTCTTTCTCGCCTACGCAAAGAGAGTTCCGAAACCCCTACACCTCCGCATTAAATACGCCCATGGTGGTTAATATATATAAATATTAATGATGGACGAGGTATGGTGGAAATGTAACTTTCTGTATAATAATTTTCTTCTTATCACGATAACTACTAAGAACGAAAGGAATTTTGTTCATCGTATCCAAATATTCGCTTCGATTACAGATACAGGCCGGTAAAACGAGGTGAAGATCGCGCGCTAATGATAGAAAGGCTAGCGAACAAAATGACATACGGCGACGATGAACAGAGGCCAGCACCAGCACCGCGCCTCGCTAAACCCGCGCCCAAACTACCCACGAACAAAGAAAAATGGAACAATTGTATGACTTATAATATTTTACTAATAAGAATCCGTGGCCATTACACCCAGTGGGTTTCGTGACCAGGCACAAATATAAAAGAATCCATCTTTGTGTGTACAATGTCATCTACCACACAGGAAAACCTAGTATAGGGCTATGATTGTAAATGGCGATTAAAAAAAATCCATATTTGTAGGTATTTAACCGCCCGCCCGACTTTCGATCACTTGTCGTGCCCCCAGCGCCCGGCATAGTGAATCGAAAAATAACCTACAGCAAATAGGGATGTGCAACACTTAACTTTTTAAAGATCTATATTTCATTCATCGGTATCGTAATAATGATATTTACGTTAGTAATTAATTAACATTTAGGTAAATACTACTTACCCTACAAAATTATAAAACATTTTAAGGTGGGTAATCTAGAATAACTAGAAGTTTTTAACATTTTGAACGATATATTATTTAGTATTTCAGCTATTGTCAACTACCTTGCGCACAATTAAATCAATCCAAAAATAAGGTTCTCCATTATTTTTACTCAATAACGTATATTGTTATTAACGTACGCTACGTTAATAACAATATACGTTAATAACAACAAACATGCAAATAAAAAAATCATATAACTCTTAAGACCTGGATATAAAACTATGAGTATAAGCACAACATTGATGGAAATTACTAGATTATATTCAAAATAGAAAATTCTATTTTGATTTACATTGAGAGCCCAATCTCTCATATGGGACATGGATTTGGCGACATGGGCGTTGCACATCAATACTATTTTCTTAAAATTATGCTCGTAATTCATCAAACTTTGGATATTATTTGTAGGATCGATGATAGAATTTGGTTTGTTTGGTTGATTGCGCTAATCTCAGAAACTACTGATTCAAATTGAAAAAATATTTTGTGTTGAATATTCGATTTATTGAGGAAGCTTATAGGCTTTGTAACATCATGCTGTTTGTTTCATTTTTTCTTATGGAGTAGCAGGTGACACCGCGGGGCAAAGCTAGTATACTTATACAGAAATTAATTAATAGTGAAATACTTAAATAGTGACACAGGCCGAATGTATTAATTTATCAAATATACTTAGTTGATATGAATAGAAAGTGAATAAGCATTTAGCAACGAGACTCTCAGGATGAAGTTTTCAGGATTCAGGTACACATCCTTTCTTTAGCTAGGTCTAGATTTTAATTTGTGCATTGATGTTTTGGCCACACATTACATGGCATTTTGTAAGGTGTCCCCCAAGATTACACCAATGGATTTTAATATTATATAAATTTTCTCAGTGGTGACCCAAATTCGTGAGCGCGCTGAATGGTTGGCTGAGATGGAAGAGTTGGGTGAAGCGGGACCCCACAGGGAAATGGTCAAGGACCAGATAGCGCAGCGTCTCCGAGCTCTTGATGCTTTGGGTATAGACACCGTGTGTTCTTCCGCGCGCTCAGCCAAGTCTGGCTTCAGCGTTTTGAACTACTCACCCAAGAGCCACAGGTCCAATGGGAGTGTAGCTAAATCTGGTTGGTATATTATGTATATATATAAGATTGTGTCTGAGGTTATTAGACATAAAATTACATGGTTACTGAATATTATTCATAGAGACTTGATGTTAAGGAGTTGCTTATAATTGTTTAATTACAAGTGTTTTTAGATTAAATATCAATATTAACAAGTGTGCTTTGAATGTAGATTTTATGCTTCTTGAAGTTAATAAAATAACCTAAGAAATTGTTTAAATTTATATTCATCGTAGTTTTAATTTTAATTTATATTTCGGTTGCTTAGTTATCTTTTAGGATATTGTAAGCAAAGAAATATTCACAGGTAGTTAAATAAGGAAAATTACTTGCAGTGCACTCCAACACTTCTACATCTTCGAAAAATAAACACAAATTGGGAGATTCTACTAAAAAATATTTTGGCAAGGAGGAGAATGTTATGGCATACAATAAGTTTTCACCATTGCAGTATTCACCTCGACGCAGAGTGTAACACCAGAAAATGAAATTGAAATTATGGAGTTCCAGACAAAAAGCTGCTTTTAAAAATTTCAATAATACTCAAATTTATTAAATAAACTTATATTAACTAGATTCTGCAGAGTTTATTAATCTATAACTAATATTTTAGATTTTTTTGGTGATGGTTCACCTTCATCATCTACAGGGGCACACTTTCTGGTATTAAATGTAGCATTGCAATATCTTCGAATACACATTTTCAACTTGAAATCAGGATCATTAATGAGGTCCATGTTTGGACCTGCCTTAATGTACACAATAGTGGTATATGCAGTATAATGGTAGTCTTCTTCAATGTAACCTTCTGTTAATAAATAAGCAATTACATCTTCAGCTAAACTTCTGGAAATTCGAGGTTCTGATCCTTTATGTCGTAGGGGTACTGGACCCTTAAGAAACCATGCATCAAGTACTTTTTGTGCAGTTAATTTGATGTCTTGTTTGTCAGCATTCTTAAAAATGCTGGCTAGTGTTTTGCAATGTAACTCAAGATCTAATTCTTGAGCGGGAGGGCCAGAATTACAACAAATATCACACATTTTTGCACAATCTGTATCACCCCAGTTCTCATCAAAATATTCAGCTATCAACTGTCTCCTGCATTGACTTCCATTGAGACAGTACTTTATCATCCCGTACAAGTGGTCTTTATTTTCAGCCGAGGGCATCACCATAGTGCTGATTTTAAAAATATCTTGCATTCTATATAACATCACACATTCTGCCCTGAGACCATCCCTTCCGGCTCTCCCACTTTCCTGGTAATAATTCTCCATGGTTTTGCTTATAGTGTGATGTATTACAAATCTTACATCTGGCTTATCAATGCCCATTCCGAAAGCTATTGTGGCTACAATAGCTTGATAATGCCCTTCATGCCACTTAGTGTGCACTTTAGATTTCATATCTGCCTCCATTTCAGCATGATAGCATCCTACTTTTAAGCCTTTTTTACGCAATCCATCTGTAATATCTTGAGAATCTTTGATGCTATAAGTGTAAATTATACCACTTTTATCCTTATATCTATGATTCAGTAGGGACTCCAGAATATTTAAACATTCATCTTTTGATGTTGGTTTCTCAAGTATTTGGTAAAATAAATTTGGTCGATTGAATGTTGACTTGATCACTAAACATCCAGAGATGTTGAGTATCTTTTGTACATCAGTTAAGACATGAGAGGTTGCTGTTGCCGTTAGACCCAGAATTGGTACATTAGGAAATGTTTTTCTAAGTATTCCTAAATATTTATAATCAGGCCTGAAATCATGTCCCCACTGTGAACAGCAATGAACCTCATCAATCGCTATCCTCTGTAACCTGCCTTGTTCATAGCATTTTTGTATGTTTGCCATGAATCGTTTACTTTTGGCAAACCTTTCTGGTGTTACATAGATTAACTTTATTGGAGCGTCTTTGTCTTTTAAAGCATTCAATGCTGTGTTTGTGTCTTTAGACCCACTGCTCATGAGCATTGCTGGAATATTTTTTTGAGTTAAAGATCTAACTTGGTCTTCCATGAGAGACACAAGTGGAGATACAACAACAGTGAGCCCTGGTTTGATTAGAGCTGGCAGTTGGAAACATAAACTTTTTCCCGCTCCTGTTGGCATCACCACCAAAGCATCTTCTCCTGACAATGTGCAGTTAATAACACTTAGTTGCCTTGCTCTGAAACATCTAATTTTAAACACATCCCTCAATGTTTTTTTTACGTCCGCAAACCACTCATAAGTAATCCCTGACCAGTCTTTCTTAGACAAAGTGTCAGATTTTATTTTATCAATACATTTTATTATTAAATCCCTTTTCACATGTAACTCTCGCTGTCGGGATTTCCATTTTGCAAGCTCCGCATCAACTGTACCCAGTTGTTTTTCCACATTTGCTATCTCTTGTTCAAGTTCCTCAATGGTCTTCATTATATTAAAAACTAGTGGACACTGGGTCCAGGCAGACGATGCCCGGCCACAAATGAAATATTTTGATATCGAGAAATAGTACCACCTTTTGGGTTTAAAAGTATCTTCAAAAATCTGGAATCAACCGTCACTAAGTCACTAAAGTCATAGAAATCGGTTGAGCGATCACAAGAGTTTTCATCGGCAATATAATGTGCTAAATTAAGAAATGTCTAATAAATACTATTAATGTTTTTTGTTAGTGTTACTATAAAACATTCATCAAAATCAATACATACAGTTACAGGTATTTAATTTATTTTTATTATTTAATAAATAACGTAAATATCCTTAAAATATTAAAGACAATAAAGATACATAATGTCTGTTTAAACGTTTTGTACCACAATCATCAATTTTGGTATCAGCTAAAACGTTAGTGTGAAGGGGCCTTAATATAAAACATTTAACCGGTAAAGGGTTTAAGGCACCAGACCATGGTTAAATTTTTTTTGTTTTAATTTTCGGAAAGTTACTTACGAATGCCCTAACCAAATTTTGAAAATAAATTCGTAAAATTAACGGAGATACAGTATTTCTTGCGAACCCGTTCCAAGCGCACGACCGCCCCGAGAGGCTGTTAGACGGGCTAGCTATCTGGCCATGTCAGAAAATTATGACTCTTTGAATGGTGAGGAATTGTTTTATGGTCCAGGTATAACAGATTGATAACAAGAAATAAAAAAATACACAAATACAGATATAAAATTTAGGCGCCGAGCCGCTGCCGCGTCTCTAGATTATCCTTTAGCAAGACTTTTAATGCGTTTTTCTCGAAATTACGTTTTTCAACCAGGCTGACAACATATTTAAAAAAATATTCATCCGATTTGCATGTGCTAAGTCTTATAATGTTCGCAAATCCAGTCCTTATGGCACTACTTAGTGATTTTTTTATAAAATGCCCGTTTCTATTTTTTCCTTCATTAAGAATGTTTTTTTTTGTGAAAATGGAAAATAAAATTTGCTGGTCCGCCATTTTCTTTTTTTTTTAGATATCTAAAATCCCTACGTGGTGCTATAAAAGCATATGTCTAGTTTATAAATATATTTTTTTGGTATTTTTACATGAACCCAATGGTTTGAGTGCTGTCAACCTTCAAGCAGCAACCTCGTCAGACTGTCCTTTTGGAAGCGGCGTACACCACAAACTATTCTTAAAATTCGAATGAAAATATTTGTGAAGTATCTTCTATATTTATCTATTAAATAATAGTATCAATAAAAATAAAAACATTATTCGTTTGCTCGAAAAAAAAATACACCGTCATGCCGCGCGCGCACCGTTGTCTGGTGCCTTAAACAGAATAATAGGATAAATATAAAACTATTAAAAAGTCCTATCGTATAGGGTGTTTTTAATATAAAACGAACCAACTGACCAAATTACATGGTTATAGCTTTTAATAGTTTCGACTCTGCGATCTAAGTTAAATGCGTAAGTTATTTTTTTCATAAAGATGACTGTCGTCCATGGACATCTGTGATCAAATTTGTAAAGAACATTTTTTTGTTACCTGAAGTGAATTACATTTGGTCGTCTCATATTACATTATTAATGTAAGCCAGCATACGCGCCCTTGCAGCGACACGTAAGAACTACTACAAGGTAGAAATATATTAGCGGTGGTTGTACTATCCCTTTCAAACCCATATAAACTGGCGGCAACAAAGCGGCACAAGCGGCACGCAACATCAACGACGTTTACGGAGCTAACACTACAAACGAACGCACCACCCGTTATTATTTTGCTCGCTTCCGTTCTGGAAATTTTTACCTGAAAAATAAACTCCGTGGTCGTCCGAAAACTTTGGTCGACAATGACGAATTAAATTTCCATCAATAAGCTACCAATGCGTTGGTAAAGATGCAAAGATTGTGTGGGTGATTACTTTGATTAATAGAAATAAAAAATATAGAAAAAAAATACGCTTCATTTATTTCATGAACGGCAATTTCATAGGTAAAGACCTATTATAAAAAAAATGTGGCATGCATTGTAACAAATCCGTTTTTTTTTACGAAAATAAAAACAAAATGTTTAAATAAACATTTAAATTTTTAACAGATATTAGATCTTTTAGCTTTGTAGCTTGATCGGGAACCAGAATCAGATTTTATGCATAGATACTAAATAATCCTACATACAATGCAAACAACTAGGTACAAAATAATGTAATAAGGATGCTAAAGCTTACACAAATACACCTTATCATATCATTGACCAACAAATGAGGAAATTATCCATTAGTAACAATAAGTGGTAACCAAATACGGACCTCTTGCGCGCTCTTCGCTTGAATTAAGGTGAATTCAGCCATGCGGAGCATATCATTTGTTCTCTTGTTTATGTAAGTCTATAGTACTACTACAATTTCTTTCTTAATATTTGATACAAATATATAACGTCTTTTTGAATTAGGGCTTGAACTATTTTATTTGTTTCGTTTTTTCTATTCTTAATCCAGTATTCCGATTTACGCCGAAGAAAGCGTGGCAGTCCTTATTCTAGCTAGAGGAGGTTCCAAAGGAATTCGATTAAAAAATCTTCAAACTGTGGGCGGTGTCAGTTTGCTTGCACGTGCTATTTATACTGCGAAAAAAGCTGGGTTACAAGATATTACAGTTTCTACCGATCATCCTTTAATAGCCCTGGAGTCAATGAAACGTAAGTAGAGACTAATAATGTTTACCTTGCGTTTTGCATTTGCCATAATTTTTATGTTTCGATTTATTTAACTTTTTGGGGAAACAGATGGTGCTGCTATTTTTCGGCGCAGTCGGATTACAGCTGCAGACTGGGCTCCATCAATATGGGGTGTCTCCGAATTTATAACTAATCGGAAAGGTATCGAAACATTAATTCTGGTACAAGTTACATCACCGTTTATTAAAGCTAAACATTTGAAAGAAGCTTTAAGGCTGCTAGAAGAGCCAATTGCATATGATTGCGTATTTTCAGTTACACGGTAAGAATTGAAAAGATGGTAATGTTGACTTATTATAATTGTGTTTGTATCAAACTATTAAAAGATATATTCATTCAGAGTTTAGAATATAATATATTTTAGCAGTTACAAATTACGATGGCGTTTTGAAAATGGAAGACTCTCCTCCGCGAATTTCCTAACTGGTCAACGGCCAAGGAGACAAGATTGGAAAGGAGAACTTTTAGAAAATGGGGCATTTTATATAATGAGGACGGCTCTCATACAACACGGTAAACTACAAAATAATAAGTGAGTAATGTAAAGCTATGTCCAATAAAAATTCTTACACAACACTTAAATCACAATCGAAAACTATAGATGTACTACAGGCTATGAATGAAAACAGCAAAAAAATACCTTCAAGACAACATTGTCTGTCACAATCTGTAGAATATGATTGTACAACGATAATATTTTGTCTATATTTGTCAGTGTCACTGTCAATTCAAAAAACTTTTTTACACATGATTTAAATCCGGTTTCTGAACGTGGCAACTTACAACAGGCAAACTTACGTGAAGTTTGGGAATCGAGAAGAATTTGCGTTAACTTGTTTGGTATGTTTCGCAATAAGGAATTTATGTATGTTTGTTTATGAAACGAATGTTCCAGTTGCACTGTATGGGAAGTGTCTGCAGCGGAGAGTTTAGAAATCGACACATATCACGATCTCGAAATGGCAAATGTGTTACTTATAAATAACTTAGTATAGAACTTTTGTTTCTGCGAGTATTCGACGAAAATTACGGTGAGCTACCATTTAATATAAATCACACTCAATAATGGTGCTAAAATATTTTTTTTTCACTATTAACAAACATTTTTCTGCCATAATATTTGTAAAGAACACTTAGAACATGGAATTATATTTTTAAAATTATTTAAAAATTACATATCGAATTAAATTTTACATTTAATTTTTGATCTTTACATATTTTACTACTTATTGTAACTTAAAAAGCTAAGTATCAATAAGTTTATACAATTTTTAATAACAAGGTCATAATAATACATCAATTATCGTACATTTAAATACTCCAATTTGTGTAAACTTTGTTCTATATGTGGTTTGCCATGCACAATGTGAGGTGAACTTATTCCCTTGGAAGTTGATGACCCACGTGGTGGAGTGGTCACCATACCTGTCTCATACATAAATGTCCATACATGTCATAAATGTCCAGGTATAGGCAACCTTCTATCATATCTGTCTTAATCCATTTGACTTAAAATATTGTGAGAAACCTACATGCCTAAGATTCCTTAATAAAAAGTTTGCTTAGTGTCCATAAAAGGTGTGAAGTCTATTAATTCACACTTACTCAGCACTGTAGATGCTTATGCCCCTCTCACTCTGTGTTGGGAACACCTTTTGATAGTTGTGAAATGATAAGTAAAAGTCTTGAGTGAAATGGTGAGTAAAGGTTTATTAGGTGATATAAAAACTAAGGTAAATGAGTGCTTGTTTGAATGATTGAACGAGTACACTTGCGAATTTGTCTTGTTTCGTACGCGTCACGTAGTGCACTAAATGTTATATGTGGATGAAGTAAATGCTTGGTCAGCTATGTGCGGTCAAAGACCGTACACTCTGACAGGAGACCCATGCCTAGGACTGAGATGGTTATAGGTAATGACACATCCTGATTGCTTTGTTTACTAAGATATTATTTCTATAAGTGTTTTTTTGCCCCAGCTATAAAAATGACAGCAAATGTAGAAGTAACATTTGAGGATCTGGAGGCAACTGATGTTATAAGTGTGGAGCTGGTGCCCGAGCGGAAAGGCCTAATACTGAAGCACTGTGAATATTACGTGAGCTCGCGAAGACATGGTACCACTGTCACCAGGAGATACAACGAGTTTGTGCAGCTTCATGACATTTTATTCGCCAAGTATCCATACCGGTAATGATTTATAATATTCTTTATCATCTTAAATTTAAATTAAAATGTAAATAAGCATGCAGTCGCATCTAGCAAGTGGTGACTGCCCATTTACAACTGTAATTAATCCAAACAGAATTGAATTCCATCTGACCTGTACCATTAATTTAGTTTTTTTATTTATTTAAATCAGACAATGTCCGTATAATCATAATAACATAAATTATAAATTTTGTTAGTAATTACTTACTATGTTAGTATTATAAATTATACATTGATCATAAAGAATTAAATTATAATAAAACTAGCTGACCCGGCATAAAATTTGGTAAAAGTCGGTAAAGCCATTTCGGAGGAGTAAGGTAAGTAACATTGTGACATGAGAATTTTATATGTATATATAATAAAATTCATAAAAATTAAATTACATTAAATATAACCCCTCTGGAGCGCATGTGGCATGAATTCTAGTGCCTTACCACTAGACACTCCACCCTATCCAATATGGTATTCAGTAGACTGCTAGGGCTGTCCGGTATTCGCCGGATCACAGAGGCTACATGTTTGCGCAAGATAGTCTGAAAACTGTCGACGCGGGCCTCAGCAAATATACCTGATGCGCTACAGAAGGGAGGCAGCCCTACGATCAACATCCTAAACCCTAATGCATTGCAACCCCAGAAGACCAAGAATACCTTATCGATCCATGACTTTAAAGAAGTGCCAAAATTTCAGTAACAGACGAACTAAACTGTCTCAAACATTTAATAATGTGTACTTAGTTCTATCCTTCTTATAATATATTGGCAGCAAAATTTCAGAAATAGAACTGGAACCACTTTTTCTCAAATTTTGACTTATATTAGCCAGTTGTTTTTTCACCATCAAATTCTACCTCCAGCTAATTTATACCCCTCCACAGCTCCAAAAACGAGAATCGTAGTTCTGCTGGTGTTTCCCACCGTCAACCCATTATCGTGCCACTGCTAGGCATGGGCCTTCTCTCAGATTGAGAGAGTTTTAGGCCATAGTCCACCACAAGGCCAAGTGCGATTTGGTAGACTACACAACTTTGAGAACTTTTTATAGAACTCTTAGGTGTGTAAGTTTTCTCACAATGTTTTCCTTCACTGTAAAGTGTGATAATTAACTTCTAATACGCACAAAATTTTAGAAAAATTTTTGGTGCGTGCCTGGGATTCGAATCTTGGACCCTCAATTAAGAGGCCGAGTTTCAACCATTCGGCTATCACTGTTTACTACTTACCTTTGCATATTTGAACCTATTTATTTTTCAATACATATATTAAGCTTTATCACTTTTATGAATTTTAGAAATATTCATTAATATGTCGTCCGTAGTCTTCATATGTATTCAATTCATAAAGGCATTGTGTTATATGATTATATCAATTACATTTAAATAAAAATAGCATGTCTTATCAGAACATGTAATAAAATATGTTTGCATGTTAACATGTTAATTGTGCTGTAAATATATCCGGACATTTATGCATAACAACAGATAAGGTTGATAAGCAGAATCCACACAGATTTATTTTAATTATAATATATATAAAAAGAATAGCAAACAAGTATGTAATGCATCTGATGGAAAGCCACTGCCACCCATTAACATGGTGATTTTATAGTATCTTATAAAATTTGATAAACTCAGGCAACTGGCAGATAGCTAAGTCATCCTCACACATGACAAAATTACAGAAATAGGAGGCTCCCAAAATCGAATAGGTAATCTGATAAGGATGCTCCTTATCAGAAGACTTTTTGACTGGTGAAGCGCCCTTCCCTCTAATCGAAAGCCTGTATCTGCCAGGGCCGTTATCTATATAGGCTTAATGATGATTATTTTAATTGATGTTTTCTTTTCAAATGAACTCTATTAGGTTCAGAAACTTTACCGATTATAATATTGTGTGAAAAAACAGTTACAATTGTTACTTAGAAAAGCAATCCAGTGCTACAAATAATACAAAACAAAACTTCAATATTTGGCATAATAAAAACTTACAACTACATTAAAATAACCAGACTATAAATAATATGTACAGTCCGAAAACGGCACAAATAATAAGAGATTAAATTTGTTGGCAAAATACATATATATTTTTAAGTAAATGGCTAATATTGGGGGTGTGTACGCTACAAGCCAACCATGCGAACTGCCCGGGAAATGCTCCGCCGCGTGACCACGCGTTTGCTGACGCAGCACTGCTGTATTATGTATGGTGCACCACACGTACAATGGGTACGTGTGGTGCACCATACATAATACAAAACTTCAACATTTGGTATACTAAATACTTACAACTACATTAAAATATCCAGACTTAATTGTGGCAAATTTAAAACTCTCATAATTTTCAGAGCTGTTTGCCGATTGCCACCTAAACGGATGGTGGTCGGCGGTGGTAGCTCGCTGTTCCTGCAGCGCCGTCGAGTCGCGCTGCAGCGCTGGCTGACGTTGGTGGCGAGACACCCGGTGTTGGCTCACGACGCTGACCTCAGGATTTTCTTATGCGAGACATCGCCTCGATTGGACAAGCCTAAACATGACGAATTTGTTCTCGCCGGTACTCAGGAGGATGATCCTGTGAGTTTATTTTTCTCGCTGTCGGGAATTCTTATGTTTTTTGCTTCATTACTAGCTTTGTATGTTTGTAATATTCTTTTGAAGAGTGATCACTCACTGGATGGGCCGAGGTTCGAATCCTAGGTTTTTTCTCTGTTCAAAGTAATATGCATGTTTTAAGTAATAAGGTATCAAAATGTATTAATTTGGATGCAGCTTTTTACATTTATTTTTCCAATATTGGTATATTTTTTTATCTAGCTGAAATAGCGAACGAGCATGCAGTCCACCTGATGGTAAGTGGTTACTGCCGCCCATGGACATCTGTAAGCAACTTCATATAGAGTTCTAACTGAAGTCGATCACAGATGTATTGCCACTCCCGAGAATTAAGATGGTCGTCTCATATATACGTGAGCCGGCAACCACACCCTTCCTCCGAAACGCAAAAACTGCTAGAAATAGGTGTGATGGTGTTACCTCCCCGGTCGAACTATCACTTGCGAATACTGGTTCTACCACCTAGCAAATAATACATAGGT
>MOOZ01000115.1:838790-850080 GCA_002930495.1 Cecropterus lyciades | reverse complement strand
AAATAAAAGAAAAAATAATGATTAAATTTTTTTAATACTATATTTAATTCAAAAATTTGTCGAAAGATTGAATATTTTTAAAATTAAAAAAAAAATGTTAAAAGTAATTAAAAATTTCATTATAAAACGTTTTTTGTCTTTCCTGGAAAGTAGTGGTTTCTGAGATACGAGGTTGCGTCAGAAAACCATCGATATACTAAGTCTTTCCAATGATTATGTATACACGAATTTTAGGTGTTCGATTCTGACTTTCAATATTATGAAATTATGATGCATGCGTCCCCATCCGCTAACGATGTTATGGACGCAAATGACTGAAAAATATGAGGACATATACTGACGGTGTGTGTGTGTGTTTGGCGGTGATTGGGAAGAAATTTTCAGATTTTACTTGCTGCAGGTGTTACTAGATAAATACAAATGTTTTACTTACTTTCAAAATTTTTTGTAATAGGATTCTTTAAAAATAAATAAAAAACACTAAAAAACGTTTAAAAAAACAAGTTTTTAAGTTAAACAAGTTTTGTTATATACGTAAATTTTGTTCGTATTCTTCTTAAAAAAAACCCACAGTTGAAATTTAAGAGAGTGCAGAAAAATATTTGGTATTTTATTATGAATATCGTTTAGATAAGGCAAATTAAAGAAAAACTTGTAATTGAATATTGACCGATTAAATATTATTAACTGAAAATGATAATAACAAGCACTTCTACAGGTTTACAAAACCACTTTTATCACCGTCTAGAGTAGTAGGCGGTGATAAAAGTAGTTTTGGTACATTTTTATTACCCAACTACGTCATAGGAAGGGTAGAGTCAGGTAAAGAAACTAAAACGATGATTTTTTTTCGTAGGATGTGTTAGTGCTCCTCGACCTTCTTGGTTGCCCGGACCCGATATTCTACAGCTATTTCCCCGCAACGGAGAAGTGGTTCATCCGGCTGGCGAGCGCCGAGCAGCGTCTGGCCGAGCTGGGCCACATGCGCGGCTACTCGCAGGGCAAGAACGAGCAAACGTACTTCAGGCTGCTCAGCTCGAGCGCCTCCATCGAGGACGACCATATACCGTTCATGAGGAGGAGTGAGTGCATTTGTTTTGTACAATTTAAATGATTGAGGCTTATTCTTACTTTTACGTCGCTGGTTTTCCTTGTGTAAATAACAGTTTGAATCCTTGCGTAATAGTGGCAATAGTAGCAGGTGAAAAAATATGTAAATACCTCCGTCTTCAGTGCAGAATAGATGGCGACTGGTCAGCCTATATTGCACTTCCACTTCGCAGTAAGGTCCCGTGACCACCACAAATAATAAATATATATTTTGTATTATCACTGCCGACAACCGAGTAATGAATGTGACTGTATTCTGAGTGGAAGTAGCAAATTGGATTTTTTTTTATAATTTAGTAGTAGCAAACAAGCATGTAGCCAACCTGATTGTAAGTGGCTACTGCCGCCCATGGACATCTGTAATCAACCCTAGGTAAGATCAAAGTCTCACCTAAATTTAGTAACAAATGTCTCGCCTCTCCTGAGAACTAATATGGAATGCCTCGGAAAAGTATGTCTCCTTTACCACACCCTTCAGACCAGAACACAACAGCGCATAACACTGCTCTTATCAGGCAGAAATACATAGGTGTGGTGGTGGTGCTTCCGGAGTCGAACCGCAAAGAGTCTTACCTTCAAATGTCAGAACGTCAATGTTTTTGAATTTTATAATTTAATTTAAATAATATTTTGACCAGTCATAAGTACTGAACGGTAACACAATTTGTATTTATGTATACCCAATATACCATCGACTGACTACATAAGACATTTAGGAGGAGGGGGTGGGGAGTAAATATCACGGTGAGGTGGGAAGTATCGACTTGATATCACGTTTTTTTCTGCACGAAAATGTAATATTACGAGGAAACTGGATTTAATTAAGTGACTTATCATGGGGCCTACAAGGGCAAGAACAAAGTTTTGATTGTCCGATCCCGTTGTGATAAATAAAGAACAACCGCGTGAAACAAGCTCTTCATATTGAACCTACTATTTTATTATTATTATTCTTATTTGTCTTCGGAGAACAAGGAAAAGATGTACCTAAATAAAATAATCTTGGGATTCAATTCCGTTTAATAGTATGAAGAACTCTCAGGCATGTTAGGATTTCCACCGTTTCCCTTGACCTTCATATCTATACTAATATTATAAAGCTGAAGAGTTTGTTTGTTTGTTTGAACGCGCTAATCTCAGGAACTACTGGTCCGATTTGAAAAATTCTTTCGGTGTTAGATAGCCCATTTATTGAGGAAAGCTATAGGCTATATATATCATCACGCTAAGACCAACAGTAGCGGACCACCAATGAAGAATGTTTCAAAATCGGGTTTTTTTTCTAATGAGAGCTTCCGCTGCATGCGCTGCGTAAACGGTTAAAGTTTCGTAAAAATTAAGTATGACAGAATTGATCCCCTTTAAAAGTTCTAAAAAAAAGTCAGCGACAGCATATATCTATCTTTTCAGGTAAACTCACTGTACCCTTTTATATGCTAACCAATTTTTTTCCAGAATAATGCATTATTTGGGAAGTTGTTTTTATAAATATAATATTTATTCTTATCCAAATAAATACATAAATTAGTTTTCTTTGTAGTAACTAATACGCGGGTGAAACCGTGGGGCGCAGCTAGTCAAGTGATAAAATTAATTGACGCACCTCTAAGGCGATTATCTTGCTGCTCTGCGCCCCGCGACTGAGAACTTTTATTACTGTGAAACCATAGTACCTTAGTTTTGATGAAACACAATTGTTACAAGATGAACAATACATATCGCACGGTGAGAATAAAAGAGACCTTATGCGAAAGTTGCCTTTTTTGTAACAAATTGTTCACATTTTGGAGTTTTTTAAAGTATTCGGTTATTAAAGGGACTTATCATTATGTTTGTTATTTCTAGCTCAAAATCGTCACTATATAATTCGCTATATGATAGATTACGTTATTTGAAGTAGTTATTTATCTCAATAGAGCATCGGTCGCCAATGAAGAAGAAGAAGTAGCAAGTATTTATCTCAATAGAGCATAGGTCGCCAAAGAAGAAAAAGAAGTAGCAAGTATTTATCTCAATTGAGCATAGGTCGCCAAAGAAGAAGAAGAAGTAGCAAGTATTTATCTCAATAGAGCATAGGTCGCCAAAGAAGACAGCGGGAAACCGTTGGATGCACAGGACCGGTTGTAGTAGACCTCGAAAGGTTAATAGATGGGCTTTTTTGCGTATTTAAAGCTTAGTTTTAGCTGTATCTATACAAAACTTATACATTACGGATATTTTCGCTTCACATTTATTGTTCCAGTCCATTTAACACCAAATAATATGTACATTATGTACACAAATTAAATAAAAGGTCGCTAGAAACTGTGTTTATAAATCCCTGCTGCATATAATTATCACGTTCTAGTCTCAAACTATATTAAAATTATGTATCTGTGCCGTACTGACGGCATACATTATAAGTGGGGAAATACGGTTCATTTCAGAGCTATTTGTTTTTGGCGTTTCCCGACTTGTACTTATATATTTAATAAAATTATTTTGATGGTATTATCATGTGGAAATACCCTATGTTATCAGCGCCTTTAGTACGAGTTCATTACGTTTCCTAAAAAGAATAATTGTTTACGTTTTAGTTTGTAATGTATATTTCACGCTTATATTTTCATTTTGGATGATGGGCGAAAACATAAATACAATAATTGTTTTTTGTTCAATAATTGGTTCTATCTAATACTTAAAGTTAGGTTTCTTTTTTTATTCAATTAGCCTATGGGCTATGGACCGTTGGCTATTTCAATTACCACTGGCACTGACTGATATATTCCATCTCATGGTACTTTATTACGTGATGTTAGCCACTGAGAAGTTCAGAAAACCACATCACTTAATAGCTAAAAAGCAAAAATAGGTAAGGCGTGCGTCCCCAGTCAAGGAAAACGTGTTAAAATAACCAACTAACCATGCCTGATATTTTCTTGAACTTGGCCAGGTCGGTAGACCACGGTCTAGCTAGCTAGACATTACGTCTCTTGGGCGTAGCTATAGAGGGAGTTCATCTAGCGGCGAAAGAAATGTCGGCTAGTGTAAAATTTTTTCTCATCTTACTGTGCGAAATAAATAATCTATGAAATTGGTTGACTAAAAAATAAAAAGATCTCCCTTTTAGAATATTTTTCTGTTTTCGCCTCTGCAAAGGAAGGGGGGAGAAACTGACCCCCCTAACGCTACCATAAACCTTATTCCTAGTTAACGTTATTTCCGTAAATAAACGAGTAGTTACAAATACCGGAAATTGAATCTGTATTCGTAAAAACAAAACAAACACAAATATCCTGCATATACAAAGCAAACCACAAACCGTCATCGAGTTTTCCTACTAGGTATATCTATTTATAACTTACACTTGTAAATATATAACAACAGCGTAAAGGCGTTTATACACTATGACTGAAAATATTTTTTTAACTTAACTCTACAAACTTTTTGCGTTTCAACTCGGAGACATAGCCACGTCTATGTCTGCTTAATAACAGTAATGTTATGCACTGCTGCGATCTGGTCTGAAGGGTGTGGTAAGGGAGATATCCTTATCCGAGTCGTTCCAAGTTAGTCCTCAGGGTTAGCAACGCATCTGTGGCTAACCTCAGGTAAGACTCAGATCTTATCCGTGGTTGATTATAGATGTCCATGGGCAGTAGTTGCCACTAACCATCTGATGGACTTCATGCTCGTTTGCTACTTCCAAATAAAAAATACAACAGTGTTAAACGCGAATATCTTCTGGTTTCATGGACACATACTAATCATTGGCTTCAAACGTAGTACTCAGGGGTAGCAAGTGCGACAACGCATCTGTGGCCACCCTTAGGTATATAAGGAGGAGGGGCTTAGAGACTCCGGAGCCTCTTTAGCATAATCGAGTAGAGTACGTTCTTTTTGATTTTGTTGACAAAATTTCGAATTCTTTTACCCTAAACCCCACTATACGACGTGGTGTCAAGTTAGACGACGTTTTTCTATTAATCAATCGACTTTCAACAGTCGTCGTGTATAAATGCCCTAATACTAGTAGGGATCTAGCACGTTACTATAAATGCATGCATATTCTCCAATTATAAAATTATAGACACGCAGGGTCATTGATACAACTTGCGCTCAGACTTCTGAGTTTGCACCCGGTAAACGCTTTCTACACTCATAGCCACACAGTAGGATTTTCTCATGTCTCGTGGGTGCCATGGACACAAAGACGAATACACAAACACCCAGACCCAGAACAGAAATCTAAACTCATCATTCAGATGTCTCTATGGCTGCGTGTCAGACCGGTATGGTGAACGCTCCACATAAGAGGCATTTGCATAAAATACGTTTTGTTATGATAGTAGTGTGTAGTATCCGATCAGTTAAAAAAATAACACGGAAGAATATCTACGTACGTATATATACAGTATTCATATAGCCGAAGATTCTTAGCTATATGTATACTGTGTATATAGCACCGGTTGGAGTGGCGCCGTTTAGGGGAGGCTTATGTCCAGCAGTGGACCTCTAACTGATGTGTGGCTGATGAATAGATGGATAATACATATAGCCCCATGATCTTTGTTCACCTAAAAAGTGCTCAAAACGCCTAAAGAAGTTTTCTCTTCGAAAATATTTAAACTGCCTCTGAGGACTAAGTAAGTTGGAATGTCTTGTATAAGTGTTACCCTTACTACACCCTTAAATCAGTAAACATCAGCTTAACACTGCTATTATAAGCCAGAATTAATTGGTGTGGCGGTGGTGCTTCCAGAGTCGAACCACGAGAGTTTCTACAGAAAACTGACTACTTAAAAGATCCCCGCAGACTTATACAAGATGCATTTCATGTCATGTTTTTACCTCCTTGCTTTCGTCCTGTCAGTACTTTCAGTTAATGAGCTTCAGGACTTAAAATGAAAACCGCGGTGGAAGTATGATTCAGATGTTTCTAATGTTAGAATCGTGTAAAATAACATAATCATAATATATTATACGGAGTTATATATACGGATTAGTAAAATAACATAATATTTAATTATACGGAGTAAATTTAATCATATCAGTTCAGATGTTGGACGAATACCTATTTAGTTTGCTTGTGATGATTTCAAGTCGTAATAAATGAAATAATGCGTAGTATTTGTTTACTTCAGCCGCAGAATATTGTGATTGCATCAGTTAAATCGAATAAGGAAAATATTCACTGAATTTATGTATTTTGAAGTTCAACCCTTTGTGATTTGATTCCGGCAATAGTACCACATGTTGTTTGCGCCACAGTAGCGCTGTTGTATTCTGGTTTAAAGGATTCCGGCGTTAAGCTTAGATTTAGCTTAGTGTTCAATATTTGACTGACCGAAATACTGAATTAAATAAAATAATAAATTCAAAAATATTGACGTTCTGTCATTACACTGCAATATAGTCAGATTCATTACTCTGCTGTCAGCAGTTCGGTACATTATTTATAATTTTATTATTTGCGGTGGTCGCGGGACCTTAGTTGAAGTGATGTGCAATAGGCTGACCAGCCGCCAGACATTGTCCCTAGGCGACTGTGGTATTTACATATAATTTCCATCTGTTTCTATAGCTACTAACACGCAAGGATTTAAATTATTATCCGGACCAATCCAGCGACCTGAAATTCAAACACTTTGACTTAGTAAAAATACTTTGATACAAATCAGAAGCTCTTCCACTTAGTCTTTAGGGATAGCGATGCATATCTGTGTCCAAGCACAGGTAAGGGGCCGTTCATAAATTAGGGAAGAGTTGGATAATTCCGCGTATTGGTGTATTGCGAATACTAAACACTTCTAGCGTTGTCCAGGGCTTAAAAATCATAGACCGAAGCGCCCACCCCTCCGCGCAAGCACGGCCAGCTTACTCCCAGCAGCAACGGTATGACTGACTGACCCACTGCGTGTCAGACCGGTAGTGTCAAGTGTTTCAAGTTATAATATAACACATTGTTTCAGTATATTCCAATGCTTATATATTGTAGAATTAATGCCCAGATGGATTTTAATAAACAACAATCAACTTTATTTGTATTATTTTGAGCTTATCAAATTAAATGACCGAATTTGGTAATTCCGCGCTATACCTATATAGGTAAGAGTGACTACTTGTAACATCATTCAGGGATTTGTTAATTTACCTAGTCATTAATAAAATAAACTATGTAGTATTTCTACATCACTCATTAATTAAATAGTATATGTGTAACGTTTGTTAACTTAACGAATCTCAAATAATATCTCAAACTCTAAAAGAAATTAATACTCCTAATCTAAATTTAGTTATGCTTAATAATGTTTTTTTTTAATCAACTCGTAGAAATTCTCGTTATTATATCAGGCACGGTTTTATCAAACCAGTCTGATGATTACACGCTCCCCCCTTTTTTTTTAAATATCGAAATAACTTATATCTTTTTTATGTTTTTAATATATTTTCCAATGCTGTATGTGTAGCTAAACCTTTGCTAAGGTTTTAGTTCCTCCATCATCTTTCGCTACCGTGATTATCCCAGTCCTCAAGAGTCTCAACCCATCTGTAATTGACTTCAAATAAATCCCTGTTCTATATGAAGTTGGTTACAGATATCCATGTGCGGCATTGACCACTTACCATCAGGTGGACTTCACGACATTTTAAACTTATAAAAAATATAAAGATAATTGTGTTTTAATGTGTGGTTCATTATTTTCAGACGTGGACATTTTACACGTGATCCCCAACCCCTTCCCGACGGTGTGGCACACGGAGCACGACACCATGGCGGCGTTGGACTTCAACACAATCGAAAATCTCAACAAGATCTTCCGCGTCTTCGTCGCCGAGTATCTCCATCTGAAGCCCTAGCGACGGTGGCGCCTCCACGCCGTGTACGTCGTTTAACGGCATATAACAGGCGTTCGAAACATTCCCAGACGTTCGGAACAGTTACGTAAATGGAACTTGAGACAGTGCAGTGATAAGTTTGAGAAATGGCGGTCTAAATTCTAAATATTGTACGAAATTATGAGTTTAATGCATTTATTGATGGCGAAATTATAATTAGCTTGAAGGTATTCCCGGCTTATGGAATATCTTATTACTGTTCCTTAGAAAATGTATAAATGATATAGTTAAATTATATTGTTATCAGTATATTTATGAGCGTATTATAATAAGAATTTTATCTATTGTAAATTTTACGCGTAACCTAATGGTCTGTTGCTAAAATAATGACGATGATGTAATTGTTATTTAAATATATATCTATATGTATAAATAGTAAAATTGACGTAAAAGTTTAAATGTTTTAAAGCAGGCTACAAATATGTGATGTATTTTTTCATTATGATATTCTTTAAAAAATGTACGAATTTTTTGTAGGAATTGTAAGTTGTATAAATGTATAATTTGTATACATTTGTATTACATTATATTTACAATACTATAATATTTTAAGAATGGTGATATACGCTTATTCTAGGTTATACTCAAAGTGTTTTAACAAACAGAAATATGAGTAAAAATTTTTCTTAACATTCCTTACATCTTCAGAAAATGTATTTTGTGGAACACTAAACGATTGATTTTTTAGTTAGTATGCAGTTGTGATAAAATTTTATTGCATTTTACTGTACAAATTCTTCTATAATTTGGTTAAAATCAATCCAGTTCGTAAAAAAACAAAACACAGATTGACATTTTTTTAAATTTTGATATCTAAGTACTCAAGACCGTAAACTGAGTTAATTGAAGTTTCACTTATTTTTTACTAGTTTTTTCTTGCTTCGGGCATGTTTTACATTGTGAAGATATGTGTAAATCTATGTCATAGACTATTTGTGTGTCGAATGTCATCGAAATCAGATAGCTTTGACGTGAAAGACTAACAAACACCCTTTAAATATCCAATTATTTAACTATTATAGATATTATGTTACATGCGTATTTCGACTTCCTTACTGTGCTGTTGTTGAGCGATGGCCTGTCAGATTGAGGACAATTGTAGTTAACATGTGTGTTGCTGTGAATATAAGAAATACATATGTGGATTTTAATAACAATATGCAAGTGTTGTTTGAACCAAGGCACTACCATATGTGTCAGTAAGATACCTTAATCGTATCGGCGATTAATAATTGTGTAAATGGGCTTACATAAGCGTGGTTGGGATTAGGCGCTCCGAATCATCCCTTGGCTAAGGCGAGTAAGGAAAAATATTTAAACAGGAAAACATTTTTGTTTTTATATCGACAAAAGACAAGCTGATCTTTTTGTCGCCGACCGCCGCTGTTGAACTCTCTTAACGTTACGTAAGCCTATGATTGTAACTGTCAGCATGAACTTCATCGATTGCTAAAATAGAAAGTCATATTATTATAAGACATGCATTGAACTGTGAACTTTGCATTTTGGAATATTGTACTCAGTCACTTGCCTATTTTCTATTCTGTTATAAAGCAACTTAACCAATTATTCTTAGCAGAATAATATTTAATCGTGTCGTTATAACAGCTGTTTATAAAATAGTGTTTCAAATATTCACAGTAAAATAAATTTAATATATATACAAAATAATACTCATGATGTTATTGTATGACGCGTCTCGAAAGTTAATTGCACAACTTTTATTATTATAATTTAGTTTAGTTATTCGCACAAACGAAATTATGTTATTCGATAATGCCTACTATACATTGAAAGTGGTAGAACTCTTTGTGGTTCGACTCCGGAAGTACCACCGCCACACCTTCTGCCTAATAACAGCAGTGTTGTGCGCTGTTGTGTTCTGGTCTGAAGGGTGTGGTAAGGGAAACATACTTTCCCGAGGCATTCCATCTTAGTCCTCAGGGGTAGCAACGCAATTGTGGCTAACCTTAGAGGAAATTTTGATCTTACCCAGGGTTGATTACAGATGTCCATGGGCGGCAGTAGCCACTGACCATCAGGTGGGCTGCATGCTCGTTTGCTACCTCCATACTATAAAAAAAATATATATACACCTACTTTGAAAATATGTTTTATGTATACTATTTTCGTGAAATTTCATAAACATATTATATTTATTATTAGCTTGAATTAAATGACAGTTTTGGCTATCAATGGAATATTATGTACAAATATGACATGTATTTTGACCACTAGTTAATTATAATATGTATGTAAATAAAATTCTATTGTTGAATGAAAATAAAATGTTGACAACGATGTTGTGATGCATTTATTCTAACTTGTTTGTTTTATACAGTATAAAATCATTATTGTAATAACGTACTAGAAATAATATTAAACCATTTGTGCTCAAAAAGCTGGTAAGCTTTTCCGAATTCTATACCATTCCATAACATTTTACAAATTTAATACCCAAGAAAGGGTAAAGAAATAATATGCTTTTTTTTTTGTATCGAGGCGGAAACCTTGATAAGGTACCCAACGCCGTGGGAGCGACGCCGGGTTATGTGGAATTTTTACCGCACTAAAACCCCCCCGGTGGCCGTCATTGGCGTTGCGAAGAGGACTCCGGGATCTCCAAAGGAACGCAACCGGAGTCCTCTGAGCGCGTTGCCCCATCCGGCTCCACGCAGGTGAGTGGCTAGGCACACTGCACCGTCTGGTCTCTACGACAGTATGCGACCACACATACCGTCGTCCTTCCCGGGGTTGTCTGGCTGGACGGTTCGAGCCCCCACTCTTGCCGCCCGCAACCCCGGAAGCCCCTTTTAGTCGCCTCTTACGACAGGCAGGGGATACCGTAGCCCTATTCTAATCACGGAACTACAGGGACGCGGCTCCGTGTCTTTACGGACGCCCGCGGCGGCTCCTTCTCCGAGCGGATTCAGCGCGCTCTCTGGCACGTTCGGCGTCTTCCTTCGCAGAGAATACGTCATAAGGTGATCTTGCCGTCCCAGGCCTCTCTGCGCTGAACCATCGCCGCAACGATGGCTGCTGGAGAAAGATCCGCTCTGACTCTTTGGATGAGGATCCGCCGCTCAGACTCTCATGCTGGGCAGTACTGGAGCGTGTGCTGTGCGGAATCCTCGTCGTGCCCGCAATGGTGACAGAGGGCAGTCACCTGTTTTCCTATCCTGTTTAGATACTGACCGAAACAGCCATGTCCGGTGAGTATCTGAGTCACGCGGTAGGTAACTCGACCATTGCTCCTCTACCAGGCGCGAAAGTTCGGCAAGATAACGTCTACCACCCGTTG
>MOOZ01000115.1:710053-722048 GCA_002930495.1 Cecropterus lyciades | reverse complement strand
CTTACCTAGGGTTGATTACAGATGTCCATGGGCGGCAGTAGCTACTTACCATCAGGTGGGCTGCATGCTCGTTTGCTACTTCCGTGCTATAAAGAAAAAAAAACATCATACATCCTTACAAATTATTATTACAAATTGATATGATGTAATGTGTTAGTTAGTGTTAGTAATAGGTACCTACGTCTTTCTGCTTCATAATAGTAATATTGAGCATCCTTATAAGACGGAAACAGGTGAAGCGGTGGTACCTCGACTATCAAGCCACGAATGTTTCTACCACCTTCAGTTTATTTACCTCAATGTTTTTCAAAGCGTGGGTTATGATTTTCAAGTGGTAGGTTGCGGGGGTCGTAAAGTCTTTATAAGGGACCGCAGGGGGACAAGTGACGACATTTTAAATAAAAAAAAAGTAAATTCAAACGTATTTGACTTTGTGTTCTACGTAAATATGACAATTTTCACTTAAAAGATATTTGATCGACACACAACTATGAAAATAAATGAAGAGTACGGATTTCAAATTTAATTATTTATATTATTATAGAGGATAGGGGGACGAAATATTTTTATTTGTTAAGGGGATCAGGCTATGAAAGAGATTGAAAATTACTGCTCCATCTTAACAGTGGTTATTTCTTAGTTAAAGTATATGAATCGTATAATAAAATAAATCATTCATTTTATTAGTTAAACTATTTGTTCTTGACCGTAACTAAAACCGTTCATGGAGAGCTTAGGAATAGAATGCTCACAATTCGCCGATAAATGTTGCTTTATTAAACATTTACGTTTCGCAAATCGATTCCTGTAATGGCGCACGCGGCTGGAAGAAATAATACGGCATTGTTCAATCGAGGATGTTTGCTTACGAAGTTATTATCTCTTATGTGTAAATGAGAGTCGTTTTTGTTAAAGGTCCGCTATACAACCACCTGGCTATATTACAATACAGTATATATAAAACTTAGTATTTTTTATATAAAAAAAAAATTATAAAACACACACACACACACGCTTTCTACACTCATAGCCCCACATTAGGATTTTCTCCTGTGTCGTGGGTGCCATGGACACACAAAGACGAATACACAGACACCCAGACCCAGAATAGAAGTCCAAACTCATCATTCAGATGTCTGTCTGGCCGGGGATCGAACCCGGGACCCACTGCGTGTCAGACCGGTACGGTGACCGCTCCGCCACGCGGGTCGTCACATAGCTTTTTAAGTGAAACTTTTTTACAATCATTGTGATTTGAAACGTGATGAACCAAAAATACGTTAAGAAAGCATTTGTCGGTGGCAACTAGATGGCGCTGTACCCCTTTTTAAATTACGCTAACTATTTTATGTTACCTTGTGTAAGAACGTCAGTTTGGTATATGTCCGATGTCCGTATATGGGGAAAAAAGCATAATACATTTATGCTCAGAAATATTTTGTTATTTATTATTATTAACTTTCACTTCAGTTATGTGTGAGTTGCACAGACACACACTTTTTGAGGAAGTAGATTTGTTAGTTAGTTTTTAAATGGACATAAAATTTACATAGAGTTTACGTGGTAAGGTAAGTGCCTCTTCATGTCGTGGACACTAACTAATTGTGTTTATTCTTAGAATTGTGCAGTTACTGTTTGGCCTTTATAGCTTTACAAAGTTCTAGTGATGAATTAAGTTCAGCCGGTTCATCCTATTGCCGGTTTTCTAAGTCTTCCGCTTTTGGTAGAGGAAGGGACGGTTATGGATATAGCTATTACCGGAGTTTTTTTTATAGTATGGAAGTAGCAAACGAACATGCACCCCACCATTAGGTGAGCTTCATGCTCATTTTGTTCATTCATTGTAGCCACTTACCATCAGGTAAGCGGCCAGTGCCGCCCATGGACATCTGTAATCAAACCTAGGTAAAAAAAAGTCTCACAAAGTCTCTCAAAGTCTCACCTAAGTTAGCCACAGATGTGATGCAACCCTGAGGACTAAGATGAAATGCCTCGGAAAAGTATGTCTCCCTTACTACACCCACAGACCCACCCTTCAGATCAAAACACAACAGCGCATAACACTGCTGTTACTAGGGTAGAAATAGGTGTGGTGCTTCCGAAGTCAAACCACAAAGAGTTCTACCACCTTCAAAAGTCCTGGCTATCTGCTTCTTGTTAAATGACAACTACATATGACTACTACTACTACTTGATCAAATAATTTTAATCAGAGCAACAGAAAGGCGATGTTATCAAAACATTCCGTCTTCGATAGAGGAAGGGACGGTTGTGTGACATAGCTATTACTGAAGTACAGACAGAGCGACAGAAAGGCGAATAGGACAGAAGTGTTATGGCGGACACATCGACGCTTTAGAACCACGAGGAGTTCAACCACATTTAGACATATAGCACATATTTGCCATTTTTTAATTATTAAAGTAGAGTAAGAAACGCGCATGCAGTCCATCTGATAGTAAGTGGCTGCTGCCACCCCTGGACACCCGTAATCGACCCCAGATAAGATGACAATCTTACCTAAGTGTTAACGATGGAAACCTGCTTTGACTATCTTTATAAGCGTGTGATAGCTTTACCGCGAGCCAGGCGACTTTATAAGCAAATTATTGTAATGATATATAGATCGTAGCCATGTGCCTAGATATGGATCAATGTTTGAGTAGTAAGATTTGTTAAATAAAGGAGTCCTGTACTGACAGTTTCAGGGCCAAGAGGTATTTTTATTTACCGAATCTCCCATACTTCTAACACGTGCATGGGGTGCAGGACACCGCCGCGTGAACTTGTTAGAGGAAAAATGTAGACGTGAAGTCCGTCTCCTTTGGTAAATTTTATAGTCTCGCGCCTGCCGCTCGCCAAAGAAAAATAAATAAACACAAAAACAAATAATATTTTGTTTATTGCCGGTCCTATATCCGGTAAAAAACATGGCGTCTAACAGCGCCCTAACGTGGCAGATTCTACGCGGCGTAGAAATATTGTAACGAGAAACGGGGAGAATGAATTCGTTATTCGACTTTGTTCCAGCCATAGTGTCTTATGGTACGCATAAGTGTTTGAAATAAATTGGCATAACCAGGATTAATTTAAATCTTAAGTCTGTATTAGTAAATATTGTCATAGGGATATAAAAGGTATGGATATAAAAGTATTAAAATGTGATAAGTCTATAAAACCCCAGATGTCTGTCCTCGGCGCCGCGTAGATTATTCCGAGATCATCAACAGAACGCAACCGAAGTCCTCTTAGCGCGTTACTCCATCGGGCCTCACCCAGGTGAGCCGCTGGGTCCACCGCACTTTCAGGTATTTACGACGATATGCGTCAAAATGTACCGACGTCCTTCTCGGGGTCGCTGGACGGTTCGAGCTACCACTCTTACCCCCCGCATCTCCGGATGGTAGGTGCCTCTTACGACAGTTAAGAGATATCGTAGCCCTCTTACTCTCTAATCTCGGAACTACAGGGACGCGGTCGATTATAGCCTAAAGCCCTGCTTGTGTCCCCTGTGTGTCACTTCAAGGGGACACTCATGCTACAATAGAACAGAATTTACATGACGATGGAAGTTAAATCAAAAATAATATACGTAAGTACATCCTTGACTTCCAAGGGCCCCCTTGATTGGCAAAACATAATTTAGAGAAGTTAGGTCTCTTTCCCTAAATCTAACCTTTAAATCTAGTTACACCAAGCTCCCTTAAACTGTAATCCTGGATGCCAGTTTATAGTTCGTAATGCCTGAAATTTAACATGAAACTCTGCTTTGCGTTCAGACTACTCCTCTCAGTTAGACTTTGTGTAAACTCCGCATTAGGGGGAAAATATGTGAACACTCTGCTCACTGATTGCCCACGAATATATGCAAAGCGGCTACTTAAGAGCTACTTCAGAGATAGAGAAAATTCCACGCGTCCTTCCAACATTATATCCGTTATAAACATCTAAACATGACGCGGCTAGGTTAACTATGTTTTTTGAGGACAGTTCTGCATTTAAAAATATATATATATTTTTATATCAATATATATAATATAGCAATATATATAATATAACATAATATAAAAAATATAACTTAAATGTAAAAAGAAACAAATTGCCAAATTAAATATAAAAAGCTGCGTCCAAATTGCTGTCCCTAGGATGAGTTCCCAGGATGCTGGCAACATTACCTCGTTGAATAGCAAGGCTAATTCGTTGACCGAAGCATGTACCAGCATTCTGATCATTCGTTGACTCCACTTCCAATTTAATAATAAACGAACGAATAGTCGTTCTAAATACGGTTCGACCAGAAAGGACCGTCGCTACATTTTCTCAATTGTGACGTAGTTTTTCCGTCTCGGTAGAAGAGTGTAGGTAACCGCTTAATATGCGACCATCATGCGACGTTAGTCCACAACACATCTGTGATTGACTTCAGAACCTTTGTTCAGATGTCCATGGGCGGCAGTAATCACTAACCATCAGGTAGACAGCATACTCGTTTGCTATTTCATTCTTATCTAAAAAAGTTTCAATACTGATTTTGAATATGGTCACCTTGGTCAGTAATGTGGAGATCGTGCGACGGTTGACCGGACCACCAGAGCAGGGGAGGTGATCTACGGGCCCGCTTTACATGTTAACTGCTGTGAGATAAAACCAATAATTTGCAGCTCTGTACAACTGCGAATGCTTCGGACCTATGATGTACCGACATCGACACTAAACTCAAAATAGGAAACGAAAGTCCTATCTGTGCATTCAGTACTACCTGTCCGCGCTAAGTTTAACTGTCCGAGAAATACGATATCATCAACTTTTTGAATATGAAAAAAAAAACATTTGTTATATCATATGTGGAAAAGTTATTTATTTGCACTGATTTGAATAGTACAAAATGCATCTAAGCGAATAACAAATAATATATTATATTTATTTAAAGCTTGTTTTTTTTTGCAGACGCTATCCAATAAATGACGTCACGTTGGTAGTATGAGTTTATAACGTTCTCTCAAAATGATCACCGTTTACGTTCAACGAACGAAAGTACGATTATTGGTACTAAAGGCGCGGAACTAAGTTGATACATTTTATTGTAGCACCAGTAATTTAGTAAGAAGTGCATACTAGTGCATGTAAATTCTTCAAATCATTAGAGCTTGGGGCCGCCAAATGCTGGAAAGGCCCTCAAACCGAGGTACACAAAATTATTTACCATCCACTTCTAGATAATTACCTTCTGGCGTCCTTTAATTAAGATAAATTTTTCGCTTTTTATCAAAAGGTTGGTGATAAGTGAAAGATTAAAGGGATTAAGCAAATCTAATGTCGCCGTCCACACTTGTAATTTTCTTTAAGCCCTTCACCGGTCCCCATGCAGGCCTCCAACGGCTCCATATCGCTCACTTTGAGAAAGACTGAACCTGTTCTCTTTCTAGTTACATCAGAGTCATATGACATCCATTTAACTGATGAATTATCAAAATGTGATTTGCTTTACATAATTTATTTCTATGGGACAAATTTCTTAACATAATGTTGTAATCTTGTAATTATGAACACAATTAGGTTGAGCGATAGTTGGTCGAAAAATTAGGGTCATGGTAACATATTGATATGATTTATAAGATGTATCTGAAATAATGACGACAGAAAGAGATATTCAATGATCGATCGCATTCATTTGCATTTATTAATTGCCTTGGGCTAAGACCAAACAAAAAAGAAGACTTCCTAAAAAGGAAAACTCATATCGGACTTGCACTCCGTTCTTGCGTTTCTGTGAATGTCGTCATGTTAGGTTTCGTGAATGGAGTGAGTAGGATTTTGTGATATGTATATGTGTATATGTAATATGTGTAACATAACTGATGTTAAAAGGTAGTAGAATATTTTGTGGTTCCACTCCAGAGGCACTACCGCCATACCTATTTTTAGCTAATAACAAAACGGTAAACGCCGTGTGTTTTCAAGTGATAAGTTGGATATACATACTTATCTGAGGTTTGTACAATTGATGCCTGGGGGATAACAACGAATCTCTGGTCAATGTCAAGTAAGCTTTTATTTGGGATTACTATTATCCATAGGCGGCAGTGGCTATTTATCACCAGGTAAACTGCATGATCGTTTGCTCCTTCTATAGTATTATAAATAAAGGGATATACTTGGTTGCAATTCATCTTTGAGAGCTTTTGATGTGAAACATATAGATGTTTCACATCAAAAGCGCACGTAGTTCTCAGGCGCACGTAAACTTGATTGTTGACGTGGCGATCGCCATACCGAATTTATTATTGCGCCATCTGTTATTCATTTTCGAAACTATTAAGTATCGAATAAAACTAAGCGGTCTGCGATGTTAGTTCGACTTAATGGGGGTCACTATTCGTAGATGACGTTATTTTGATGATGCTATATACTTAGTTCCTGTCGAAATCTTGTACTGTATGCATATTACTTGTACGAACACCATGCTTCACGTCTGCCAGCGTCCCGTGACGGCTATTTTTTTATTTATTTCTTCGCCTTCGGGAACGCTTCCTTTGTATTTCCTCACGATGATTGTTTTCACTGTCATAGCAAGTGATATTAAATTCTAATACGTACATAATTAAAAAAAAAAAAGACTAGAGCGACCGTGGGATTTAGGTCGGGGTCTCCTGATTGACATGCCGAGTTTCACCAAGTTACGACTGTTTACGTATTAGACAGATTTTTGTGCTGTCCTTTATTTTGTTGAACAGGAGTTTAATTTGACATGCCGAGTTTCACCAAGTTACGACTGTTTACGTATTAGACATATTTTTGTGCTGTCCTTTATTTTGTTGAACAGGAGTTTAATTACCTTCACGATATGTTTAAACTTAAACCCTTTTATTTTTATAACAACAGTTTCACGCATTGTTCGAATGGTGATGTCTACTTTTTTTGGTCTAAGAAGTTGGACAAATTGTTATAATTATATACACAATAACAAATAAGAATTTCGATTAGCTATGTTAAAAATAATGGTGGGTACTGTATGTGGCAATAAGGTGTAATGTAACAGCTTGGAACGAACAATTAAGTATGATGGCGACAATTATTACCGTTTGCTGTATAGGGACGTTTTAACCTCTTGGTCTCCCGTATGCTACGGCTAAGTCAACATAAGAGCGGTTGGGTAAAGATGTTCGGGCCTCGAGGGCCTCTTTACCCGGGCAATTCTCGAGGAGGTTGAATACCCATGTATCCTCAAAATAATATATATATACATATATATAATCTTAATAAAACATTGTAATATAATGTACACGTGTAAAATATATTTAACAGCCCTACTGTTTAGAGGGCAGAGAAAAACAAATCATGTTTTTACTTGCATCTTGAAGGTATTACCAAATTTAGTTTGATTATGATATGAAAGGTAAGTCGCCAATGTCACCCATGAACTTTTGTAAGCAGCCCTATGTGTATGATCTCAGTAAAACAGACTAGAACACACCGCTTAACACTGCTATGTTCCAGGTGGTAGAATACGTGTAGCTCTTGCGTTTCGGTGGAATGGTGTGAGGGGTACGAGGCGACCATCTCAGTCCTCGGGTGTAGCAACGCATCTGTGATCTTTAAATAGAACTCCTGTTCTTTGTGAAGTCGCTTACAGATATCCATGGGCGACAGTAACCACTTACCACCAGGTGGATTGCATGCTTGTTTGCTACTTCAATGTGATAAAATAATAATAATAAAGAACAAAATGTCTTTAAAAAAAACCTTCAATAACATGAGCGTCACATAGATAAAGGCCATTTAAGATTACATTATTTATTGAAACAATTTATATAAAACAAACAGTATAATTTTTCAATTACTGTTTTTTGATGTAACAGAGACATGATTTTAAGAGTCGATCGCAATTAAGACCATCATTGACATGTTAGGTTACTGACAGCGGTCAGTTGATTTATATCTAAGATAATTGATTGACGCATTAATCTAAGTACGGAATGTAGGACTACCGTAAGAAGTTATGGGAATCTCTAAAAAATAAACAGGATAGGCACTGTAAGGACATAGAATAACTAAGCGTTGGTAAGCAAAGTTAACATACTTTCGGTATTAATTAATTTAATAGTAGATTCAGTGAAATTAGGCCGCTGACTTATACAGTACTCAATACTAAATTGACTATTTCTTACTACTACGAAAATATTACGTTCGTTCTCACAGAAATAGGAATAGATTTTCTTATTTAATAATAATTATGGTGGTTTTATTTAGTAATTATGGTATGTATCGGTGTTGTTCAATCACTCAAGAACCCGACCCACGTGGCGGAGCGGTCATTGTACCGGTCTGACACGCAGTGGGTCTCGGGTTCGATCCTCGGCCAGACAGAAATCTGAATGATGAGTTTAGGTTTCTGTTCTGGGTCTGGGTGTTTGTGTGTTCGTCTTTGTGTGTCCATGGCACCCACGACACAGGAGAAAATCCTAGTGTGGCGTTATGAGTGTAGAAAGCGTGTTTTTTTTTAAGAACCACTGGTCGCATTTACATGAAATTTTGCATGGATGTAGCTTATTTAACTGGTCAGTCTATAGGCTAGTTTTGATTTGGATATTTTTCGCTATTTAAAGATGGCGACGTTTAGTGACGTCTCTATACCTTTTTTTCAGTCTTTCATATTTCTGCTTTAAACTAAATGAAAACGCTTAAAAATAGCAAACGTTTGATGGCATATACTAAGTTAACATTTAATTTTCTATTCGGAAGGTCCTGATCACTTTTCATGTACCTCCAGCGGTTTACGTTTAAAACCTGGTCTTTTGTAACGTAGCGAAGCGCGGGTACTTCAGCTAGCGAGCATAATAAAAATAACCGGCAGATCCACAGAAAATTCGGTTCGGCTTAATTGGTCAGTTTTATTCACAGGCTGCAGTGTATTTACGGTCCCGCTGGACAGTTCAGAGATTACCCGGAACAAACAGACAGACAGACGGACAAAAATTTTAGTAATTGCTATTTTGTTATCAGTATCGTATATACTTCCATATGCATTTCGTAAAAAGCTCTTTTTTTGATATTACAAACAGACACTTCAATTTTATTTATATTTATAGATGATCTATTTACTAGATTTCATTTAATAAATATATAAATTTTAAGGGAGACTTTCTTATCCGAGGCTGGCTGTAGCCATTTATCATCATACGGACGGCGTACATAATACAAACACACAAACGTTTAACATATGTTTGTGTATAACAGATATGTATATGTATATTCGCTAAGCCTTAATACACCTGATGTGTTGTAGCTGCAAGTTTTTGGACCAAATCAACTGCAGATATACGCAATGATCTTAGACTTAATCGCACCGATTTATAAAATTACTTCATAATATACTTTGCATGCGCAGGTCTTAACATGCGTACTGACTAAGGGTATGTAAGTAATCCGTAAATAAACTAGCGATAAAAGAAATTCAGTATTTTGAATATAATACAAGAAATTACAATAAATACAAAAGACTCGACTGCTAAAACTGAAGTTAGCAGTCGTGTTTTTTCTTTTTGTTTTTTATTTTTTTTATGAGGTTACGTCAAAAAAGTAACGTAAAAGTTTTTTTTTTCGAAATGATTTATTTTTTATCTTTCATTTAATACCCATATTGACGTGGTAATGAAATAGTCATCCCTTCTTCACCCTTTATCCCTATTTACAGGCGTCATTTTTTTAAATTATGTCTCAAACTGCAAACTTACTCGATTGTACTGACATATCATATGTCACAATCCGTTAAAACGTTTGAGGCGTAGCGATTGCCAAAGAACTGGACATACACTCATACAAACAAATATACATACGCTCGAAAAAAAAACTCTCTTTCTGACGTTGTCGGGTAAAAATAGCCTCGACTTCAGTTTAATTTGTCTTAATTTAGAACAAGTAAACATGTACGCCGTCCGTATGATGATAAATGGCTACAGCCAGCCTCGGATAAGAAAGTCTTCCTTAAAATTTGGGTATTAAATGAAATCTAGTAAATAGATCATTATAAATAAATGAATAATTGTATAATATAATACTTTAATGGGACTATTTTGTCGAAAACACATAAAAAGCTTAAAATTAAATTAATAAAAACAAAAAAACCTACTGCTTAAAAACAATATTTTATTGTTTTCAAGCAGTTTCGAAGACAAACGATAGTTTTTAAGCAATCGGGTTTTTGGTTTTAATATTTTTAACAAAGATTCTTGTTTTCTCAAAGTACTGTTCAAAATCGATGCTCGCTCTTGCATTACATCTAGATGTTTACATCAGTACCCGCCTTTAGTTCCACAGCTTAATGGTCATTACGATGCTCTACACACAAATTACTCTGTGCATGCCATAATACAATCACTTTATACACCTGTCAAAGTTGCACTTTGCGTTTTTGTGTCACAAGGCTTTAAGCTTCGATACTTATTGATCGATAAGATAACTTCAAATGCAGAAACAAACCGGATTCAGAAGCTGGGGATATCATTAATCAATCGCAATTGATAAATCTTTGCAATCTATAAGGTTTTTGTGTTTGCTTCTTGTGGGCACATAGTATGGAGTAGGGATGTTATGGAGCTTCGTAATCGTAACCGAAACTAACGGATGTCCGAATTAAAAAAAAAATATCCGTAACCCGTGTCCGATATGAAAGTTTCAGTTAATTCCGGATATGTTTCGAAACATGTTTTTTTTTAGTATATAATATTTAATTGATTAGGTAGCTATAATAATTTCTGATATGACTGATTGTAACAGCAAATGATAATATAGAAATAAAACCAAATTATTTATATACTTATTATTATAACCTATTTTTATTTTACGTTTGCATTCCTTAAAAATATAATATCCGTAACCGAAACTATCCAAAGCTAACGGATATTCCAAAATAATTACATATCCGTAACTGTATCCGAAACCGGTACAATATTATTCCTATATCCGTATCCAGATCCGAAATTCCATATCCATAACATCCCTTGTATGAAGTCTAACCGCCGCGCCTATTTTGAGTTTGCGCTGATGTTCTTAGTTAGTCATAAGAAGCTTACGTTGATGTTAATACGAAGCGACTGTCTCAGTCCTCAGGAGTGTCGACGCATCTGACGACTGACGACCCGCGTGGCTGGGCGGTCACCATACCGGTCTGACACGCAGTGGGTCCTGGGTTCGATCCCCGGCCAGACAGACATCTGAATGATGAGTTAAGGGTTTCTGTTCTGGGTCTGGGTGTTTGTGTGTTCGTCTTTGTGTGTCCATAGCACCCACAACACAGGAGAAAATCCTAGTGTGGGGTTATGAGTGTAGAAAGCGTGCATCTGTAATGATTTCAAGAAGAACCTTGATTTTGTATGGAATTGCTTATATATCGCTGTTTAGCATGAATAACCACACAATTCAAAATTAATCAATTTAAAGTAAAAGTACATATTATCCAAAATATGTCCTACAATTGAAATCTTGGTGCTGTAACTACATTTTCGTTTATGGCCTTTTGATATATTTTAAATATTTAAACTGAATTCTTTAAAAAGATACTAAATATAAAGCATTGTTTTTATTTTATCTCCTACAGGAGAGGTAATTTGTTTTTTTGAGTTATTATACAATCCAAGCAGCGGCATCCATGGACGGCAGTGACCTAAACATTCGGGTGGATTGCTTGGATTGGATGCTTTAGCTAGTTCAAATATATAAACAAAGTTTGCAATTGACAGGTTGACTGTAAAGACTGTCTTTCTGGTAGGTTATTTAATTTGGGTTTCGAATTTGCTGTAAAACTAGGCAATAGTAACTTTACCAATAAAAGGGTGTTGAATCCTCCATGTTTGGAGTGCCGATGCCTTGTTCCACCTGTTTCTGTTTGATACAAGCAAAGTTACATGTTACTGAGTTCTACTTTGAAGGGTCGGGTTAGTCAGAACCACACGAGGCATTTCAATGCCTGTTAGTTCTTAGAAGTGGCAATAAATAT
>MOOZ01000115.1:680237-697049 GCA_002930495.1 Cecropterus lyciades | reverse complement strand
TAACGAAAATAAATTATTTTTCAGTTACACGGTTTTGCCGGCCCGGTTCCGCTCTGGGTGGCTAACGTCAATTACGAGAGTTATAGCAAGGACAGATCGTGAGCCGTGGAGATGTTGCGAGGAATGCATGTAAGGTGCCCGCGAATACCCAGGAAATACGGGCGTATCCTTCAAGGGAATCGAACCCTTTTTTACTTAAAATATACGCGATTAATGGCCAGAATCGCTTGCGTCCTTGACAGATCGCTTCTGAGTTTTAAGTCCCGGAATCCGGGATGCCACGACATTTGTGTTAAGGTCGGCGTGGATGCGACGTGAAGGCCCAGGGAGTTTACTTTGTTCTTTATTCTTGAAAAAAATCAGAGAAATACATGGAAGGAAGGATAAAAAAAACCAGTGATAGCTTAGTGATCGGGTCGGATTGAAAATTAAGTATATACTTGTACATTGACTATGATAACTTAGTATTATGTCCTGAGTAGAAATTACTTATCACTTTCTTAAAAGTTGAAGGGGAACATTGTAAGTAGGTACTTATTTTGAACTGCAATAAGTTATTAAAAGAGGTCTAATAATCTGTAATCGGCTATCACCGTGGACTACAGGGGGCAGTGAAAAGCCCAGAGAAAATAGGGAGGGAGGAGGGCATGTAACAAAATAATTGTACATTGAATTATTGAAAAGGGTAGGCACAAAATAACTTTATATAATGATGATGATGATGATTGTATGATGATACTTTTTAATGTCATTAAGAGGGGAATTTTTAATAAATTTTGTTGTAGGAAAAATGTTGCTTGTTAATATTACCCAAAAAATGATTGTGTAATTTCAGAAAAATTAAATGGTTAATTATTATCCAAACTTATTTCATCGTTTAGTGTAAAATTCGTACGATGAATTAATATTTTAATGAAGATTAAGCAGAGATTAAGTTTTTCCAGAGAGATTAGCTCTTTCATGGTTATACATTATCAATCTCACATCAAACTTAGCTTCGATCACGACTATGACGGTAATAAGTACCTATCTTATGTAATAATCTAGGTCATAAACTATCTGTGTACCAAATTTCAGCAAAATCCGGCCAAAGAAAGAGTAATAAACACATACATACAATAAAATAAAATATGAAGGTGTGCAGATTAATTTTTATCACCAATATTTTGCAAAATATTTACTAATAACTTAAGTTTTTTTATTAATGGCCTCAAACCGTACCAACATTGTAAATCTACAGAAACTTTCGTATTTATAATATTAGAAGATTAAGCTGCAGCTATATTTCTTGTCAAATCGTACGGCACAAATAGATTGGTAGAGCGTAAATGCAGTACTGACATTCGGAGGCAGACAGACTATTCCTGCTGTGGAATAGTTTGACAGTAGCACTATTAACTAAGTAGGACTGGTATTGTTTTTAATATTAAACAATTTTACAGATATATCGGTTTATATTAAGGTGGTAGAACTCTTTGCGGTTCGTTATCTATTTTAGCCTAATAATATCAGTTTTAAGTGTTTTTAAGAGTGTGGTAAGGGAGACTTGCAAGTTGCGTTCTAACTTAGTTCTCACGACTAACAAATTAACAATACTCTAGAACTACAGGTAGGACATTCATTTTATTTGGGGCTGTTTAATAATGCCCATGGGCGGCACTTGTTACCATTACACTGCATGCACTTTTCTATTTATTTATTTATAAAAACATCACATCCATCATGACAGGTAACCCCAATGCGACAGAGTGGCCTTACAAATAATATAATTGTAATTAATTGCACTTATTACATATTATATTATATATTTATCTTACATTATATACTTATTTATACTTATCTAGACTTTTCCTATTTACTATAACATATTAGATATAAATTCTATTTTGTCTACAAAGACATTAAAGGGAAGTGAGAGCGTTCCAGGCTAAGATCATACAGCACGTATCGCTAGATCAACAAATTCAGTTGTAACAGACAATTTAAGTGGCCTCTGATCACGGTGCATGTGTTTAGCGAAGCGTGGTGTAGTTGATAAGTGACGGGCCAACAGTAGTCTGAAGTTTTCAACCCGTGCGTGCAATCAGAGGTTAATAGGAGGAAACGGTTATAAACATATGCAGTGTGGTATTAAATATTAACAGTATATGATTTTACACAAATTTTTATTACCACGGACTTTTAATATACGCCTTACGCTTTCTACACTCATAGCCCCACACTAGGATTTCTCCTGTGTCGTGGGTACCATGGAAACACAAAGACGAATAAACAAACACCCAGACCTAGAAAATAATCTAAATTCATCATTTAGAATCTAAATCTAAATTTTAGATGTTTGGCTGGGGATCGAACTCAACCCACTGCGTGACAGACCGGGATCGTGATCATTCCACCACGCGGGTCGTCATGTGTAACGGGTATTTATGATATGCGGTTTTGAATTTATTTTTGCCGATGTTTCAATGTTTTTCCCAGTTATATGGATCGTGATCACTGCGAAAGTATCAGTGCGCAGTTTCTCAAGTATTTATGTGTGTACTAGCTCCTATTCCTATTCCTACTCCTGTGGCTCCGCTCGCTTCCATCACCTACTGCGTTAATAATCATCCCATGTACCAATCCACGTCATAAGTTATCTGTTTGCGAAAGTTCAGTGAAATCCGATCAGTAAATTTTGCGTGACAGAGTAACAAACGCCTTTAAAATATTTGTTAATGTACATTTCTTCAACACGCTCTTCAGCCTAAATGTCATGACGTACATATGTGGTGTCCTTAGATTCGTCTCAATTGCAGGAGCGACGTAAGCTATATAATTTTTAGTATGGTGTGGTAAGCGTTGCAATATTCTGGTTTGTAGGGTGTGATGTGACGCATATACGACATGCTCAAACTTTATAATTACATTTCACTAACCTCGGGTAGGTAACCTTATTACTGTTATCTTATTCGTATTGTAGATATTCATAGATGCCAAAATTCAATAACCATTTAACATCAGGTAATATGCGCGATTTCTTATTGACAAAATATGTTGTCTAAAACTCAAGTTTGTTGCTAGTGATTACAAATACATTTTTCCGATAGCACCACCATCAAACCTAATTTTGCGCAATAACAGAAGTGTTATGCATTGCTATATTAGTCTGAAGCCAGTCTGAAGGGTGTGGTAAGGGAGTGGCCACTTACTATCAGGTTGACTGCATGCTTGTTTGCTACTTCCATATTAAATAGAAAAAAATACATCGAGTAATTCACAATCTAAAGGATTTCAACTACATTTAAGCGAGCGCAGTTAAGCGTGACAATAGTTCCTGACAGTGAGAGGTTAGGTAGGCTCCGACCGGCGCGTGCGCATGATAGCCGCTTGCAGCGGAGTGAAGACCATTGTCAAGATTTTATCGTGCTTAGTAAGATTAATTATGTAGTAAGGAGAAAGATAAATGGGAGTACACTGGTATTAATTAGTTAAAAGTAATATAGAAAGCTCTTGATATGTTATTATTAATGAAATTTTTGCCTGAAAGAACAACAAACACACGTACATCGTCATAACCTTTCGCGTTTATTATATAAGTAAAAAGTAAAATTACGAAATCATTTTAGGTATTAAGATAATTTTATTATTAAGATAATAAGATCAGGTAATTAAGATGGAAGAATTTTAATCATCCAATGGATGCGACTTAAAAGAGAATTAATTTGTAACAAATTTTCAATATATAAAGAGCAGACGTGACGTTTAGCATTTCTGGAATTAAAACAGTACATTACAGACAGTAACATAAATAATTTAATTCCCAATAGGTTAATTATGTTTTTTAGCGCCGTAACGAAGAGCGTTCATAATGAATAAATGAAAATAGCATTACGCCTTATTGTTTAATCCGCTGGCGCTAATTGCCGCCTGTTACAAGTTCGGTAGTTAGTTGCGAAGGTCGGATGGCGTCCACTTTGTAGTTGACAGCTTGGTGGATCTCAGAAGTAGGGCTGTCTACATTCACTTAGTAATTGGGGTTGTGTTTTAAGCTCATACAAATATATTTTTTTCTCCCTTACCACGTTCGTCTCCATAAAAATCCTAACACTGCGAAAAAGGCAAAAAGTAGGTGCCATAGAAGTTGAACTGGAATTGATCTATGAAATGTTCTGTTACTTCTAGAAATTACTTTAAGTGTAATAAAAGATTGCTTAAAGTAACGGAGATATTTAAATTTTGATTAATCAAACTTTGAAATCTTTTTTTCTTTTGAAACCTAGAGATAGCTACTGTCTTGTATACAGTGACTATAATTTTGCAACTTACTTTTCGAAAGCTGTCCAGCTTTCTGGATAGCTAAATGTGATGTGGACAAACGTACAAGATTTTATGTGGATTAACGAATGAAATAGAGGGCCTTTTAATTTTTGGGCTTCTAATATGTAGTGAATGCATTTTTAAACCACCCCCTTCTCCCCTCAAACGAGAATTCGCCAATAATCACCTCTCGACCACCCATTACAGTCTCACATCTGAGCACAGGTCTCCTCTCAGAATGAGAGTGTTTAGGTCATTGCTCACCGAGCTGGCTAAATGTGAATTGGTATAGAATCGTCACCTATACCCGAATAAAAAAACAGGGTTGCAACCAAAACTTTCTACTCACACGGATCATTTATTTATTTGAAATGCCAACAACATGACATATAATTATTTTACAAATAACATTATGTAATAACATAAAGTACACTGGTATGCCAGCCAATTATAGACATATACAACATTTACAAAAATGAAGACGAGTTGTACTTTGCAAGGAATGTAAATTATGAAGAAAATAAAAAAAAGCAGAACTATAGATGTAGGTAGACAGTTTATTTTTGAGGTAGTAATATTTATCGTGAAAAATGTCCATGTCGGCTGATGCACACTTGGTTATATTCGGCAGAGACTAGAGAGGGTGAAATGTTTGAAAAGGTGAGTTCTGCTAGGTGGTACATGGAAGATTGTGGTAGTTGGATGTCGTGGGTAATTGTATGGAATGTTTATACTAAGTTGTTGTTATAAGTGGCTACAATAATTTACCATTTTCTTTCGGCGTTTTGATTGAGTGACAACCCTACTTATCTGTGCTGTATGTATTACCCGAGACGGGCTCCGTGCACTTTTAATTGACACCTTACAAACATAATTGTCCCGGGCGTGTGTGAGTCACCATTCTTAATTAGTGCGCCCTACAGCCCGCCCTGTCATGAGGTGTAACTATCTAGTGTTTATGAGCATCGACTAGCGAGCTGAAGTGTAAATTGGATGTTTTGCATGTGTTATGGAGAACTAGGCTTAGTCCACGGTGCTTCACGTAACATTAGACTAATTTAATGGAGTTTAACAAAGAAGTTTAAGGAATTACAAGGATATTCGATGGATGAGCGGTGAATGGTAGGTACATATACGTTCCCCTGTAACCGGGGAGTAAAATACGGCTATGGTATTCCCTGCCTGTCGTAAGAGGCACTTAAAAGCGGGCATCTAGGGATGAGGGCGGCTAGAGTAGGACCTCGAACTGTCCAGCCAGCAACCCCGAAAAGGACGGCGGCATACGTACGGGGGACAGTTATACGTCTCGCAAGAGATGAACTTGTGGGCGCCGCCCTAGGGGGCACCGGTGCGTTCCATTGGAGATCCTGAAGTCCCCTGCAACCACTGAGGAAGGCCACCGTGGAGGTTTTAGTAGGTAAAATCCCACACAACCTTGAGTCTCTCTCTATGCTTCGGTGTACGTTTTGAAGGTTTACCCACTTGGCAAAAAAAGTACATATGCATACATTAACATACAGATCGAGAATAGTAATCCAAATTAAATATTTACATGTCAGCCGGGAATCAAACCTAGACCATTTTGTCTGTCATCAAATCGCTGGAATTTATTGTTGTTGTCCGAGACGATTCTATTTAATCGTTGTCTTCTCAAGGCAGGCTGTTTTTGTGAATGTCGCATTAAGTACGAGTGAGACAGCCTATAATGAAATCAAATAAAATTTCCAAATACTATGTATTAAACAACACATAGACCAAAAAACTCATTCTTTGTAGCTATTAACACTTGGTGTATTTTAAGTAAAACATTCCATGTAATTATATTATTTAGTTTAAATGTTTGCATAGTTGTGGTATTACCTGCTCTGTATAATTATGCTGTCATAGCGTAAACAAAACGTTGGTAAACTATTTATGTATAAAGTAATGAAGTTTGAAATACTTTATGGTAATAATCATCTATACCAATTTGCACATGTATGTAAGACTAGATTATTTCCGCGGGTCCATCCGCTTCGGTCACGTTTACCACGGAAATGAAGATCACTATATCTTAATCCAAGTCATGAACTATATGTGTGCCAAATTTCAGCGAAATCCGACTAGTAGTTTTTGCGTGACAGCATAACAAACACATATACTCTCTCAGAAACTTACACATTTATAATATTAGTTATATTACTAAATAGACGACCTGATCTATTTACATATGTAAAGGCGATTTACATATGTAAAGGAAGTTGACTAGTGCAACTATCAGTATTCAGGACCTTTAGTTTTTTTATTTTTATATTTTATAGTCAAACAAGATGGCGTTTGTAACATTTTTGTACAACACGCTGTTAATATTTATTGAAGTTCATCAAACAACTATTACATATCAGTTTGTGGACGTTTAAAGAAAAACACAATAATTTCCGAAGAAAGTTTAAAGTTGGAATTAAATTTCTATGCACAACGAGCTGTGATTCGTTATTTCAAATGCTATTAAAAAGTAAAATAACGTCAAGTTTTCAGGTGAATGTTAATGACATAAAGAATTATGAATATATTTTGATATTTCCAATCCTTTCAATTAAATTCAGTACTTGGTTTGATACGCTTTCAAACACATAGACAAACAGACAGACAAAAAGCTTAAAAAATATATTATTAATACTTCCGGTACGTACAGACATGCAGAACTTTAATTTATATTATATGTAAGGATGAACACAAGATGGAGCAAACGAAGCTAAGTGCGAGCTCATCAAAAACAACCGACAAAATCAAACAGTCGATCGCATGTGTACACGCAATTTAGCAGAACATTCCTGACCGGACTCACTTACAGTCCTTTAATGACGACAGTAATCAGAAGCATCACACAAAAAGGCGATTAATCGATTCTAGATCTTATGTGTTCATTTATAAAGATTTCGCGATGCTTGAAGGCTAAGCGAAACGGCTGCAAGGCTTAATACTGGCAGTAATCGATTGCGTAAATCGGAGCGCGGGCTGTCAATCTCAATCCAGTCAATTAAAGGTGGTTTGTTGTTTGTGATCACGACGTAAGGGTATATAAACTCTTCTTTACGATTTTAACTTGTCAGTGTTCTCATATAGTAAAAAAGGAAAAAAATACAGAAAAATTACTGTTATGAATACAAGTATTGAATATATTTGAAGGTTGTAGAACTCTTTGTGGTTCGACTCCGGAAGCACCACCGCCACACCTATTTATTAGGGAGACATACTTTTCCGAAGCACTCCATCTTAGTCTTCAGGGGTAGCAACGTAACTGTGGCTAACCTTAGGTGAGACTTTGAACTTGCCAAGAGTTTATTACAGATATCCATGGGCGGCAGTAGCCACTTACCATCAGGTGGGCTGCATGCTCGTTTGCTACTTCCGTACTATAAAAAAAAAAGATTTTTTTTTATATTTAACATAACGAAAAGGTAAACGGACTACCTGATGGAAAGTAGAAACTGTTGTCTATGGATTTTTGAAACACCGAAGTGCGCCATTGCATTGCCATCAAAGAAAGCTCTTTTGACACTTTTTAGAAGAGCCCCATGTAACGTGTAGACCAATTTTGATATTAAGGAAAAAACAATATGAATTTTACAGAAAACTTTGGGTTAGTGAAACCTACCTGTGTTATTAGAGGTAAAATTAATTACATCGTGAAAAAATATGTGAAGAACTCTACGTAAAAAGCATGCAGTCCGTCTGTTAGTAAGTGATAACTGCGTCAATAGATATCTGAGATCAACTTCAATTATTTTTCTTACTTCTAGAAAATTAATAATAGTATTTATACATACTTCAAATCCGTTTTTAATATTCCCGAATATTCTGATAAATGATTAAAAAAAAAAAATGTTACATTTTTAGATATCTACTTCCGATGTGTACGATGTAAGAAAATAATCTTATAAAATATGATTTAAGTGAAAAATATTAAACATGTATATTTGCGTTATAATAAGAACACAGGTTTTTACTATTCTTTCTATTAACTTTCGCATTTATAATGTTAGTAAGATTGCATACAACTTCCCTACTTACGCTGTAGGGAAGTTTTATGCATAACCTATAAAATAATTAATATTAATTATTACATCGTAGTAGTTTTGCAGTCTATAAGAAATGAAGTTGTAATTGGCACCCATTTTCAATCTATAAATGGACTGAGTTGGAAGTTTTCAGGTTAATATTTCAACTTTGCTACACCTCTCATAACATAGCAGTGTACTAATGTTGTTATAAAACCGAAACACTTTAGATAATTCTATTATATTCTAGGAACTGTATTTACTAAACGACAGGAACTTTCATTACATCTCCAAATTATTCTCCATGATATCAGGAAACTTACTAAAAAGTCTGGGGATATAGGTAGTTAGTTTCGTCGTTATTTCAGTATTTCTTCTCTATTATACCGTTTCATATTTTCGATTTTTAATTAACGGTGTGAAAATAACAGTAACGCAAATATATATCAAAAAAACTTAAAAATGGTTTAGCCTAATGGAAGGCAAGATACTGAAGCTAGCTTTTAGCTAGGTTTAAAAAACAAAGTTAGAGAAAGAAAAAGGCGAACCCGCTGTGATTATTGCCGGATCTTCTCAGTTGGGGTCGTGTTTCGATCCGGTATCAATAAAAAAATAACTGTCATTTTGTCACTGCCTCCGTAGGCTTGCGATAAATGAAGACAAGCATTTCTATGAAATCCGTTTTATTTTTTCAGTTAATAGGTCAAATATAATATTCCAGATATCATTACGAAATCTATGTTTTATACGATTCTTTGTATGAATGTGTTCATGGATATAAGTATGTGTGTCTATAAGAGTGTTTATGTGTGTATGTATCGGTTGTAAATAATAACAATGAACAGACGGCATACATAATTAAGAAAAGCCGCTTTATTCGTAGTGCTTATAATTCCAGCGTAAAAGCTTGGAAGCTTAAACGATGCTTTAAGCTTACGTAAATCAGGCTGATGTCTGTCAATCTCAATCGAGTCAATTAAAGGTTCATTACTCGCGACCACCGTCTCTTACATTAGACCCTATGGAACAGTGATCACCATACCTGCTATGCCAGTTTTGGGTTCGATTTTTTTTTTATCAAATTCGAGTAGGCAAGCATTCAGCCTATCTGATGGTAAGTGGTGATTGCAGTCCATGGCCAAATGTCAGCAACTTCATATAGAATAGGATTTCTATCTGAAGTCGATCACAGATGCGTTGCTACTCCCGAGGACTAAGATGATCGCCTCATATATAAACGAGCCGGCAAACACACTCTTCCAGCGAAAAACAAGAACTGCTTCACGCCAGAAATAGGTGTGGCGGTGGTACCTCCCGTCGAATTACACTGGTTTTGTCTGGTATGCACCTGATTCGGCAACCAGTGCCCTTAGTACGAGTTGATAATGTTTCCTCACAATGATCACTGATTTCGTTTTCATCCATCATTGCAAAGTACATTGCCAGGTTTGAAGGTAGAACTCATTGTGGTTCGACTCCGGAAGCACCACCGCCACACCTATTTCCGCCTCATAACAGTAGTGTTATGCGTTGTTGCGTTCTGCTCTGAAGGGTGTGGAAAGGGAGACATACTTTTCCGAGGCATTCCATTTCAGTCCTCAGGGGTAGCGACGCATATGTGGCTAACCTTAGGTGAGACTTTGTGCTTATCTAGGGTTGATTACAGATGTCCATGGGCGGCAGCAGCCACTTACCATCAGGTGGACTGCATGCCCGTTTGCTACTCCCATGCTATAAAAAAGCGGATTTTAAGCCGCTTTTTTGTAACAAAACTATTGGAATGAGGCAATATTACAAAGAAACTCTTGTTAGATTTTATTTTACCACGATATTTTATCGATAACTGGCATGATACCTTATATTCCAGAATAAATATCAGCGCGTCTAGTGGCAGGAAAAAGTAGTAGTAGAGTATTAATTCAGTTTTAATTCATTAGTTCGTGCGTTTGTAAAGACTATTAAAACTACTTTATGAATAAAAAAATATAAAAAAAAACTCCTATCAAAACAGATAACTTAGTGGGTTGAATATTGTGCCCCTCAATCCGGTTGTCTGAGGTTCAAATCTCACAAATTAACAATCCAAAACTAATGGGTTGATGTCGAAAATAATAATGATAATTATTTGAAGAAAAAATAGTAACTTGGCTATCGGTATATCACACCGATTACAGTTTAATAATTGCATGATTATCTATTACTAGTTGTGCCTCGCGGTTTCACCCGTGCTTAAAAATCTAATATTATAAATGCGAAAGTTTGTGCAAATGTATGTGTGTTTGTCTCGTCTTTTACGCAAAAAAATGGCACATTGATAGTTTAAGGCCTGGATTAACGCATAGGATGCTTTTTAACGTGGTAGTAGATCCAAGCAGGCGGAGCCACAGGAAAGAGCTCGTCTAATATAATTTTCAATTGTCATAAATTTTCTGTTCTATCAGATGGATTTTAATAAGACAATTAGATGTTACCTTAAGATAACAGTAACTTTATTTATTTTTATTTTATTTTATTTATTTGGTTCACCAACAGTTGTTACATTGTTGCTTAAGTATTAACACAAGTACAGTAACAAACATTGCTAAATGTACAACCAATTTTAAAACAAGGCTTAATTTGAAATTAATTCTAGTAAGTTCTTTTTTAAAAGTAATTTAGAAACTTTTTATGTAAATTCAATATATTTGCTTTGATCTGTTTTCAAAAACGCACACAAATAGACAGAAAATAATTTTCAAAATTACAAAAACTTCTATTACCTCACCATCTAGCCGTCTATTATTTGGCCGACCCATGTGGTGGAGCGGTCACTATGCCGGTCTGACACGCAGTGGGTCCCGGGTTCGAGCCCCGGCCAGACAGATATCTAAATCTAAATAAATAGTTTCGATTTCTATTCTGGGTCTGGGTGTTTGTGTATTCGTCTTTGTAAGTCCATGGCACCCACGACACAGGAGAAAATCCTACTGTGGTGTTATGAGTGTAGAAAGCGTTAAAGCGTTTATTTGCAATTGTATGTAAGTAGCTATTTAAGATGGCTCCGCCCGTTTTTGGTCGTGTTCATCACGGGTATGAGTATTTCAACGAAATCAAACCTGTACTTTTTGCGTGAAAGTAACAAACACACATACATCCTCACAAACTTTCCCATTTATAATATTAGTGAGATGTACAGACACGCGCAATTAACTCTTTTATACTATGTTTCAGATAGTTTCAAATAACGTTCACATTTTCAAAGTATTTTCGTACATCTGATAAGAAAAGCGCAATTTAAGAAATTGTATCCAGAACGGTCTGCGCGATTGAGACAGGCATCAAACTTTGATACTGATAATCACTAATTATAATTCAGTTTTCGATTGAATTCATAATATTCTACTAGATATAAATCATTTTTATTATAATACAGTTATTATAAAGCTTAACACTATATCGTACTAATATTTTAAATGTGAAAGTCTGTGAGAATTTATGTTTGGCGACCCGCGTGGCGGAGCGGTCACCACACCGGTCTGACACGCAGTGGGTCCCGGGTTCGATCCCCGGCCAGACAGACCTCTGAATGTTGAGTTTAGATTTCTGTTCTGGGTCTGGGTGTTTGTGTATTCGTCTTTGTGTGTCCATGGCACCCACGACACAGGAGAAAATCCTACTGTGGGGCTATGAGTGTAGAAAGCGTTTTATGTTTGTTTGTTACTGTAAAAACTACTGGTCGGATTTCGTTGAAATTTGGCACACACAGTTTTTTATCCGGATTAACACATGAGATACTTCTTACCGTGGTCATGACCCATGCAGATGGAGTCGCGGGAATAAGCTATTATATAATAAAAATGGAATTTCCTCGTGTCTGCTATCCCAAAAAAAAAAAGTTAAAACTGTATGAACTTTGATAAAAACTATGAAGCTGACTACAACAATAAATTTTCAAGAAAAATATCAGACCGATCTTAGTCTAACATGAATGAAGTACAACATCTACAAACACCAGCTTACTGAGACTTTTTCTTATGAGTAAGAAGTAGTACATGCAGTACACCTGATAGAAAGTAGTCACAGTAATTGAACATCTGTAAGCAATTTCATATGAAACAGGGGTTACATCTGAAGTCAATCATAGTTGCGTTACTACTATAAACTAGGACTAAGATTTTCGCTTCATATATGTATAAGTGAGTCAGTACACCCATCGATGCATAAGAACTGCTTCACACTAGAAATAGTCGCGGTGGTTCCATCCCAATCGATACTCATTCTATCTTGCTTTTCACTTTAATTTCTCGCTTCCTACTCCACAAAACTGCACGGGCAATAATACACAAGAGCACAAGTGCATAGATTGTTAATAATCGTTTTCTCCGAAGCGTACCCGAGAATCAATTTCATCGGAATTGTGTGATGGAATCGCTTCTCACTTGTTTTTGTGCCGGCATCGCATTCCTTAACGGTGCATAGTTATTTAGACCGGCGATTGTTTATTAGTAATATGCTTGTTATTTATGGGTGTTTTATTACAGTAGATATTTCTCGAGACCCGCATATTAATTATCCCCACCCCCTAATACCACTGATGCCGTAATATGACAGGCCAATGAGGATAAGAAGTCCCGTGTCATGTCATGTCATAGAAGATATTGAAAAAGCGTAATCTAGGTGATAGTCTGCGTTTTCAGTATTGGTGATATTTTGGCTAAGAGTCATACTATTCATTATTTTAAGATTTTTTTTATAATAGAAGTAGCAAACAAACATGTAGTCCACCTGATGGTAAATACAGTCCGACATGATGATTAGAATCTTTCTTACATCTCTCTCTTTAGTTTCCTCCCTTTAAATCAGAATACTGCAGCTTAGCATTATGGTTATAAGGCAGAAATAGATGCCGACGAGATCGAACCGCAAGGAGTTCGATATTAAAAGTTTTTCGTTCTTTTTTATAATGTATACATCTAAATAAAATTAAAGTGTCTGTTTTTAATATCAAAATAACAGTTTTTTACCAAATACATATGGAAGTATATACGATATTGATAACGAAACATAAATTACTAAAATTTTTGTCTGTCTGTCTGTTTGTTCTGCGTAATCTCTGAAACCGCTGGACCGATTTTGACGGTACTTTCACTGTTTGATAGCTAATGTCATAAGGCGTAACTTAGGCTACTTCTATTTTAAAAATATAATTAGGGTTCCGCACAAAAAATTTAAACCTAAGAAACCGCGCGCGCTCTACGAGCTCGAGGCCACCGTCACTGTCAGTTGCTATCAATCCTCGCTGAAACAAAGCTATAATGTTAAAATCGTATAAGGTCTTTACCCGTGTAACCGTAGCCCTACGCCTCCGGGCTTGTACTTGTATATCTCGTTTCAAGGCTTTTAGTGCTATTTTCTCTTCCGCTCGATAAAACAATGCATTTTATCCAAAAAGACCGTCGTTTGGAACCACAGAGTTAGAATCAAATGAAAATGACATCTAGCTCCCATTTTACCCGCATGTATAAAAATGGTACATAACTTTTATTTGTTATATTTTTTTAAAAGATAGGATTTTTATAAAAAAACAAACAGAAAATGTTTAAATAAAAAATAAGTAGATTTTTTGTTTGATGTAATTTAAAAGCACATAGACAAGCAGACAGACAAAAAGATATGCGATGTAAGGACACACGTAATATCAATTTATATTTTATATAAAAAATGTTTAAAGTAACATTGGATACCTCATGGAACATTTCTAACAAAATTCTATTCTTGAAATTACTGGTTATGCTCTAATAGCAATAGGAGCGTTGAAATGCCCTCCGATATCGCCATGCAGCTCGCGGCGGCACACATTATTTCACAGATAATGTATATTTTTTGTACGAAACCATTCGTGCGTCATACAGACTCGCACTTGGCTGTTTTTTTTAATTCCAGACGAGAATCGAATACTGAACCGTCTTCAATAAATTTCTTATTTTACCTGTATTAGACACCGGACCGGACATTTCTAATAAATTTTAAGTCTATTCTTAAGATTGCTGGTTCTGCCCTAATAGCAATAGGAGTTGAAATGCCCTCCGATATCGCGATGCAGCCCGCGGCGGCCCGCTCGCCTTCAAATTTTATTATTATAACTGTTCGTAATTGTTCCGTTTGCATCTTTATTGCGTTTAAAGTTCACAACTTTGATACTCCACATCATGATTCTTGCATAATGTCTGCTCAGTACTTAGAATAAAGTATCTTTTAGTGCATAGATTTATCTTTGAATGATTATTATTATAAAACGCTGGTAAATAACATTATTTCAAAGAACGTATTGTTTGTTATGAGGTTAATTGGAGAGGAAAAAAATTAACAAGTATGAAAGGATTTGAATTGATAAACTTAGTAGTTAATGAATGTTACTACAAAAATATGTCAGTCAGAACTTCTACCGTAAGCCGTACCGTAAGTAAGTTTTTGCCTTTCGGTGGAAGAGTGTGGTCGCTATGTATGAGGCTATGTACGTATGATACGACCATCTTAGTCCTAGGGAGTTGCAACGTATCTGTGATCGTCTAGACTTCAAATAGAACCTCTGCTCTATGTGATATCGTTTACCGACCATCCATGGATGGCAGTAACCACTTACCATTCGGAACATGCTCGTTTGCTTTGCAAAATATATACATATATAAAAAGAATTGAAACAAGTAGTAAAAGATTAGACTTGGATGTTTAAGCTAAAAACGCATGCTTAAAATTTTCGTCACAATAAAAACTAGAAGGTTTAATGTAAATTAACTTTATCGCTAAGTAGCAAATAATCATTATATACTCATAGAAAACAGAGGAAGCTGTAAACCTCTCGGGTGTCCGCGCGGCAGTTGTAATCACCTCGTATATTTCTATCCCGAGATCGTAAAGATACGCTTCCGTTCGTAACTCTCGTGTTGAGACAAAAAGTCTTAATGGGTACTAAAAAAACAGCAAACAACGGGATATTGGTTCTTTTAATTGAAACGTGCGATTTTTTTGCAGCGGACGTAGCGTGCTCTGCTTGAGCTGGTTGTTTTTTTAATACTTAATACCTACTAATCGGTAGAGCTCTTTGTGGTTCGAATTCTATTTCTGCCTAATAACAGTAGTGTTATGCGCTATTGTGTTCTGGTCTGATGGGTGTGGTAAGAGCATTCCATCTTAGTCCTCAGGGGTAGCAACGCATCTGTGGCTAACCTTAGGTGAGACTTTGATCTTACCTAGTGTTGATTATAGATGTCCATGGGCGGCAGTAGCCACTAACCATCAGGTGGGTTACATGCTCGTTGACTACTTTGATACTATATAAAAAAAAACCTACAAAAGTAGCGAACGAGCGTGTAGTCTACCTGACCACTGCCACCCATGAATCCTAGATAAGATTGGTGACTTATCTGAGATTGGCCACAAATTCGTTGCTATTTTTGAGTAACGTTTCGAATCAGTAAGAGTGTGGTAAAGGAGATATCCTTTATCAAGCAGTAATGTAAAGCACTGCTGTATTCTGGTTCAAAGGGTATCTTTGCCCTTTTAACAATAATATAGCAGTGCTTTATGTCGCTGTTATAAGGCAGACATAGATGTGGCAGCGGTTCTTCTAACATAAGGGCTCTACCTCCTTTTATTGCTGGCATTTGAATACTACTCCCATGTAAAAGGGAGGGAAGACAAAAATATAACAAAAAAAAAACACTTTCTACACTCATAGCCCCACAGTAGGATTTTCTCCAGTGTCGTGGGTGCCATGGACACACAAAGACGAAGACAAACACCCAGACCCAGAACAGAAATCTAAACTCATCATTCAGATGTCTGTCTGGCCGGGAATCGAACCCGGGACCCACTGCGTGTCAGACCGGTATGGTGACCGCTCCTCCACGCGGGTCGTCAAACATATTTTTTATATATGGAAGTAGACAATGAGCATGCAGTTCACCTAATGGTAAGTAGTCATTGCCGCCCATGGACATCTGTAACCCCAGAATCAGAGTCATAATTGAGGTTAGCCCCTGATGCGTTTCTGCCCCTGAGGACCAAGTTAGAACGCCTCAGATAAGTATGTCTCTATAACCACACCCTTCACACCAGAACACAGTGGTGGATAACGCTTTTATTAATAAGCAGAAATAGTTGTGGTGGTAATGCTTTCGGAGTCGAACTATAAGGAGTTCCACCACATTTGTGATAGAAGATATTGATGTGAAACATCTATAGGCGCACGTAAACCTGAATGTCCGCGTGGCGATCGCCACACCGTATTTATTATTGCGCCATCTGTTATACATTTTTGGGACTATTAAGTATCGAACAAAACCATTTGTGATGCCCGCCAAATAGATAGCTGTAAACCATTTTTTACAAAAAAATAAAATTTTAACTTTGCCATGCATGTATATTAAAGAAATGTGTATGTTTGTATATAAATATCCATGGTATTTTCAAACTAAAGCAGAAGAGTCATGCA
>MOOZ01000115.1:640933-654424 GCA_002930495.1 Cecropterus lyciades | reverse complement strand
GCTAGACATATGCTGTCGCTGACTTTTTTTAGAACTTTTAAAGGGGATCAATTCTGTCATACATATTTTTTACGAAACTTTAACCGTTTACGCAGCGCATGCAGTGGAAGCTCTCATTTGGAATAAAAAACCCCGATTTTGAAACATTCTTCATTGGTGCTCCGCTCCTGCTGGTCTTAGCGTGATGATATATAGCCTATAGCCTTCCTCGATAAATGGGCTATCTAACACCGAAAGAATTTTCCAAATCGGACCAGCAGTTCCTGAGATTAGCGTGTTCAAACAAACAAACAAACAAACTCTTCAGCTTTATAATATTAGTATAAATTACGGCGTAAGTCTACAAGGGTAGTATCGCATGTGTGACCGACGTAAGTTTAGACTCTGTACCTATTTGGTGTGGTTATGATGTTCATGTTCAAAAATCAATGTAGAAGTCGGGTAGAAGCGTCTTTCTAAGAAGATATAGCTTGTGCTAAAATATGGGATATATTGGTTAAAATATGAGAAAATATTAGTCAATGTCATGCCAGGCCTAAGTACCTTCGGTGTACCTTTTGAAGGTTTCCTCCCCGTCACAAAAAAAGGCCTAAGTACCTAAATTCATTAGTGTAAATAATACTTTATTCAGCATTTGAATTCTTGATTGACTTAAGTTTGAACCACTGTTCTATATGAAGTTGTTTACAAACAAATGGGCGGTTGCGACCACTTATCATCAGGTGGACTGTATATGCTCGTTTGCTTTCCTTTTTATTGGATTGAAGTGGCATGCAGTTCACTTGATGCTATGTGGTTACTGTCGCCCAAATACATCTATAAGCCAATTTACACAGAACAGGGGTTCTATTTGAAGTCGATTACAAATGCGTTGTTACTCCCGAGGAGTATGTTGTTCGCCTCATATATGAGCCTGGAACCACACCTATCCACCGAATCACAAAAACCGCTTCACGCTAGAAATAGGTATGGCTATAGTACATATGCGATCGAACTACACTTCAAAGTTGCTACTCTAATCTTATAAAGAAAACGTGCAGGAAAATAACCAGTGGATAGATTCGTAATAAAACTCGCCGGATAACAAGTTGTACTATCTTTACTTAGGCTAAATACAAAATAACTTGAATTTTTGAAGGTCGTAGAACTCTTTATGGTTCGACTCCGAAAGCTCTACCGCCACACCTATTTCTGCCTAATAACAGCAGTGTTATGCGCTGTTGTGTTCTGGTCTGAAGGGTGTGGTAAGGGAGACATACATACTTTTCCGAGGCATTCCATCATAGTCCTCAAGGATAGCAACGCATCTATGGCTAACCTTAGGTGAGACTGATCTTACCTAGAGTTAATTACAGAATTCCATGGGCGGCAGTAACCACTTACCATCAGGCGGGCTGCATGCTCGTTTGCTACTTCCATACTATAAAAAAAAAGATACTCTTTAATTAGGTAACTAAATTATATTAGTATTATGTTCTTTCAACCTAGGGTTCGGGGTAGGAATTCCAGGCACATACTACTGATTTTTCTTAAGTTATGTGTGTATTAGAAATTAATTGTCACCGCTTTTCGGCGAAGGAAAACATCGCGAGGAAACCTATACGCTTATATATATAGTGCCCGTAAAAAAGTTTTTAAAGGTGTGTGAAATCTACCAATCCGCACTTGGCCTATGGCTTAAACTCCTCTCATCTTGAGAGAAGACCCATGCCTAGCAGTGGGACAATAATGGATTGAAGACATTCTGTTTTAATATATTTACAAGAAACAGATTGTAGAAGTATTCAATTTATCTACTTTAGTGGTTCCCCTCTTTTGATCTCGAAGATGAATAGTCAATACACTATAATTAATCAATCAATATAAATAATAATGTAAGAAAAATATTGGACTAATTGCAAATATATATATTTTTACACTTCACTGGGTTCTTTCCTAATCATGCTCTACACCTTAATAATATAATAATTTAAAACATTAATATTCGATAATATTAATGATAAATAAATAACGATAAGAATAAAATAACGAAATAATGAAATAATCTAATAAGTACTCACTGTTTTTCTTCCCAACGCTGTTCTGTCCATATTTTCACTAAACCACTTTTAAATGGTCGTTAATGTCACTGGCACACATTTAAAATTGTCACTGTTTATTTAAAGTACCCACATCTTTTCTGCTTTATTTGTTGGACAAGACCATTGATTAAAGTATTAGTGTCTACCCGCTTCTAAATAGGAAAAAACAAATAAACATACCGTGATGATATAAAGCCTATAGCGTTCTTCAATAAACGAATATTAAACACAAAAATATTTATACAACTCGAACCAGTAGTAACTATCAACCAAACAAACTCATATAAAAGAATATAATGATATTAAAATAATGTTTCAATTTTATGAATCTAACTAATATTATAATTGCGAAAGATTATGAGGATGTATGTGTGTTTGTTACTCTCAAAAAATACTGGTCGAATATCGGTGAAATTTGGCACTTATAGTTATGATTTAAATTAACACATACGATACTCATTACCGTAGTAAACATGACCAAAGCGAGCAGGGTCGCGGAAATATGCTAGTAATATAATAATTTATTTAAATATTACATTAGGCGTACGTATATTGTACATACATAAATAAAAAATAAATAAAAATATTTCACAACATCAACATCTACAAAATTCATTCAATTGGTAGCTTCTAAATTGTATGCGATTTCAAGAAGGCGATTGCTGTTTCTATTTTGAGATAATTTAGATATCCTTGAGGTGTAGTAAATCTACATTGGAATATATTTTCCTTCACAATCTTCAGTTATATATCCGAAAAATCTATAAACATGCTGGCTGGTACTACTTTTATATGCATTTCAATTTTTTTAGGTTAAATTATTTAGTCCGTTAGTCGAAATAATATATCTGGAACCAATTTCTGGTAGAATATTTGTCCAGGATTTGAAATTAGTTGGAGCTGAAAGGAAAGAAGCCAAGGCTATAAAAACAATAAAAAAATAAATCGGATGTCTATGGTCGGCCGTGCGCACTTAACTCCAAACGGAAGAAGATGGCCGCGAACTAATAAAGATAGGTTTTAAAGCGCTAAGCCGAAACCGTAAAACATTTAAATTAAAAAAAAAAACTTCAAACGGTTCAATGTTATTTTGCTACTTTAATTTCTAAAAGAAATAAACTCACAAAGAAACAAAAGTTACCATGAACTTAGCACCTGACTGTAATTAATAAAAATAACAATTACAATTAACTTGTTAATTGCGCGAAACTGAGTTCATTCGAAACGGCAAGTCAAAAATAATAGTCCGTGTCCTCTTAAGAAATGCAACATTATAAACGTAGGTAATTCATAATTAAAAAGTGTTTAATGTAACACACTGTTGAAAATGTGTTAAAAGTACACACGAGTTACTTATTCTACAAATACGTGTAATGATCACAGTTACACATTTCGTTGTTTATTTTATAACTAGCCGAGTCCCGCGGTTTACGCGCGTTTAAAAAGTGTATCTTCACATACTTACACAAAGCCAAAATTTTAGACCTTATACTATTTTAACAAAATAGCATTGTTTCAGAGAGGACTGATAGTAACTGATATTAGCGGCAGTGATGGTGTCTGCGTAGGCGTAGAACGCGACCGGTTTCTTAGGTTTTAATTATTTGTGCGGAATACTAATTACATTTTCTAAAATAGAAGTAGCCTAAGTTACGCCTCATAACATCAGCTATTTACTAGTGAAAGTTCTGTTAAAATCGGTACAGTGTTTTCGGAGATTAGCCAGAACAAACAGAAAGACGGTCAGATAGACAGATGAACAAAAAATTTTGTAATTGATTTTCTGTTATCAGTTTTATATATTTTTTCATATGCATTTGGTAGAAAGTAATTTTTTATATTACAAACAGACACTTAAATGTGTTATATGTATATATTGCGTTTTAAATGTAGCTTCATATTATAATCGTTGGCACTGTAACGACTACAAAGGAACGCAGAAGGTGTCGGGATACATTTTATAATGCATGTGGTTTTTACATCTGTTTATTACTGATGAATAATATCTTTCTTTTTTCGTTTTCGAGGGGGAAACCTTCAAACGGTACCTGACGCCGTGGGAGTGACGCCAGGTTATGTGGGATTATTACCGCAATAAAACCCTCCCGGTGGCCGTCCTCGGCGCTGCGAAGAAGGCTCCGGGATCTCCAGAGGAACGCAACCGGAGTCCTAAGTCTAATACAAAATAATAAAAAGAAGAAATTATAATGAAAACATAGGATCCCATTGCTAAAATTGAAACAAGCAGTATGGTATTGTGTTTTTATAATAATATATTTAATATAACGCATTTAATTTAATATATTTTCGGAATGGTCTATTTACTAGCTGTCATTTCATTTATCCAACAAGTCATGCCTTCTCTATTTACAGGAGCTATATAATTTCTTGAAAATATTAAAGAACTTACGCGTACATAGCCCATGTTATTCTGCAAGCTGAGATGATTCTAATTATGTGTCACATAGGGCTGTAGCGCGTGCTAATAAAATGGAAATACATACATACAAAAATACATGCATAAGCTCGAATAACGTAATCCTTCTTCTGATGCATTCGGGTGAGAATCAATTTTCAGTCTTGATTGTTAAAAAAATTGAACAAAATGTTTTAAATGATTTTTTTTCATAATGATACATTTAGGCTTACTCTTTTTTTGAGATTTCGTCAAAATAGTCATTTAAAATTATCTTTGCCCTATCTGCAGGCGCGATTTTTAAAAATTATATAGCCTATGTCAGTCTCCAAACTGAGAAAATTCAAATGATATGTCATACGTCACAATCCGTCAAGCCGTTTGGGCTGTAGCGCGTGCCAAAGAAATGGACATACATACAAACAAATACACATACATACGCTCAAAAAATTTCACCCACCTTCTGACGCAGTCTAAAACTATCCTATATTAATTCAGGACATGAACAATCAGTGTGCCAAATTTAGTTCTAATCAAATAAGTAGTTTTAGCGTGAAAGAGTGAGAAACATGCATTCATCCTCAACAACAGTCGCCTACATAATATTAGTAGAATTTAACTGTAGGTTTTATACATTTCGTAGTATGTATGTTTTAATGTCTTTTTAAATTTACATTTACAAACTCAAAAAATAAAAATAATATTTTTTTTCGATAACAAGTTTTGCATCATATATTTTCAAAGCGTCGACTCTGTTACAAAATATCTTTATGCAGTATCTTCTGATCATTAATACTGAAGTCGTATTAGTATGGACGGTTAGCTCTTAAGTGTGTCGTCCATAACTCCATGCTAAATGGAGGTGGCAACGTATTAGTGGGGAGGTGCTCCACGCGTCACCGAGCGCCGAGAAAGGCGTCACAAACGCGTTAATGACAAAATACTGTGCAAATACATAGCAACATTGTAATAATTATTACCCACTACTGTACCTCTACTGTAAGGCTAACCGCACATTTGCTACTGCTACTTAGTACGAGTTTATTACGTACGTTTCCTTAAAACGATTATGCTTTAAGTTTCTCCCATATATTGTAAAACTGCATGTTTACGTTTTTGTTTTCCTTCATACCTTGCTGTACTTCACAACGATGAGCGAAAACCTAAAGAACGATGGAAACTTAGTAAACTCATTCTGGGAGCTCTGTTTGTAGCAATTGGTAGATTTAGCGATTAAGTAGGTAGCAGTTATCGCGGTTGCGAAGGCCTAAGGCCTAGGGAATAGGCCTTTTGACTTCTAGACAAGGCTCTAATGGGGTTTTCTTACCAATAGTACTGCGCCTGACATCCATGGTAGTGGCTGTTGTACGTGTTGTTACAGGAAGACGCTGCTACGATATCCACGGGATGAGAGGGTGAGAATGAGAGACCATACAGCATAAAATAAATAATGCGGTCCTGTGACGCTCTTATCAACCCTAAGTCGACAAAAGTGTAAATAATATTGCTTGTAAACGGACCTGTAAATTAAAAAGAAAAAATATATCATTTGAAAACTTGTAAATACCTATAATGAAATGTTAAACCATCATACGTCATTATTTACAAATATCTCTTAACAATTCAGCAAGGTGGTAAAACTAGTATGATTCAACCAGGGAGGTACCACCGTCGTACTTATTTCTGGCGTAAGGCAGTTCTTGGGTTTCGTTGGAAGCGTATGGTAGCCGGCTCACTTTCATATGACACGACCATCTCAGTCCTCGGAAGATGCAGCGCATCAGTGGCTAACCTCAGGTAAAACTATTATTTGGGATTAACTACATATGTCCATGGGTGGACATCAGGTGGACTGCATGATCGTTTGCTACTACCATTTTTTTTATCGTATGGAAGTAGCAAACGAGCATGCAGTCCACCTGTTGATAAGTGGCCACTGCGGCCCATGGACACCCGTAATCAACCCTAGGTAAGATTAAAGTCTCACCTAAGGTTAGCCACAGATGCGTTGCTACCCCTGAAGACTAAGATGGATGCCTCGGAAAAGTATGTCTCCCTTACCACACCCTTAGATCAGAACACAACAGCGCATAACACTGCTGTTATTAGGCAGAAATAGGTGTGGCGGTGGTGCTTCCGGAGTCGAACCACAAATGTATATACTATACACCTTTTTTCGTAGCTAGTTCTTCAAAGTTACAAAAAGCATTTAAATACAAGAAAATATATCGTATATACAAAAGTGAAAGGGTTAAACTACAGAAGTAATAAAATATCTACGGTCAGAAGAGGTGGAGCGATGGAGGTGGCGAGTGGGCGATGCCATTACGCGTCAATGATTTAGAAAGGTGTTATTATCGTGTCTTCTCTATGGACATTCGCTAGGTGTTAGGTATATACCAAGTATTTATGTACACCTACGGTTTCGATCCGGAGATAGTGTAAGAAAATATTTTAACAGACAATTTGTAAGTGACCCCTCAAAGGTCTATACAGAATAAAGATCTAATAAAATATTTTACTAATATTATAAAATTGTAAGAGTTTGTGAGGATGTGTGTTTATTATTTTTTCACGCGATAAATAATATCACAACATTATTTATTATTCCAGATATATTCTTTTCAACCGGATCAAAGCTTACAGCACCAAAACACAGCTCTGTTGCAGTTATAAGATAAGGGTAATGTAAGTAGCAAACGAGTATGTAGTTCATCTGATGGTCAGTGGCCACAGCTGTCCGTGGGCATTTGTAATCAACCTCAAATAAGATCAGAGTCTTGTCTATGGTTGCCCACAAATTCGTTGCTACTCCTGAGGACTAAGTTGAAACGCCACGGAAAAGTACACACACACGCTTTAAAAACACGCTTTCTACACTCATAGCCCCACAGTAGGATTTTCTCCTGTGTCGTGGGTGCCATGGACACACAAAGACGAATACACAAACACTCTGGGTGTTTGTGTATTCGTCTTTGTGTGTCCATGATACAGAACAAAAACCTAAACTCATCTTTCAGATTTTCGTCTGGCCGGGGATCGAACCCGAGACCCACTGCGTATCAGACCGGTATGGTGACCGCTCCGCCACGCGGGTCGTCAAAAAAGTACGTCTCTCTTACCACACCTTTCAAGCTAAAACACAGTAGCGCTTACCCCTACTGTTATTAGGCTGAAATAGGTGTGGCGGTGGTGCCTCCGGAGTCGAACCATAAAAAGTTCTACCACCTTTTTATCAGATTGAAGTACCAAACGAGTATGCAGAACACCTGATGGAAAGCGGTTACTGTCGCCCGTAAATATCTGTAACATCCTATAGAACCGATGCGTTGCCACTCCGAGGATCTTTAAATACAACTAAGAATCATATTTAAACAAAGTTATTTAGACGTCTGTCTCAACTGACATCGAAATCGGCATCGTATCGTTTCTTTTGCGATGCATTTTATCATGTTTAAATCATCAATCGGTATGAAAATGAAGTGAAATGCTAACTCCACCTCATCCCCTCTACGCAGTGCCGACACCTCCTCTTGTATGGACGCCACTTGCTTCGCTTAAGTGGGTATTCATTCGCACTAGTTGTTACACGCAGTGTTACCTGCGATTGTTCTTATATTTATTGTTTTTCAAAATAAAAAATACATATTTGTAATATATTAAGATAGACTGACTTATAAATAAAGCTTAGGCTAGATCTAAAGCTGGAAATTTTAAAAGTTTCATTTACCTACTTATTATAGAGAAACTGACTTTTGAAAGGCTTTTGACAACCCGCGTGGCTGAGCGGTCACCATACACTGTCTGACACGCAGCGGGTCCCGGGTTCGATCCCCGGTCAGACAGACATCTGAATGACGAGTTTAGATTTCTGTTCTAGGTCTGGGTGTTCGTATATTCGTCTTTGTGTGTCCATGGCATCCCCGACACAGGAGAAAATCCTACTGTGGGGCTATGAAGCTCACCCTCTAAAGGGGCTAAATTCTTTTAGTTCATAAAATTTTGTATTAATATAACTTTCAAATTAGTATTTTCTATTAGCAACACTTCATAACTAAACCTACTCTTGGATTTTTTATCGTTCACAAGTAGATCAAACAAGAATATCAAAATTTTGCTTTCACTCCTGTGTATCAAGTGATATGATTACAAGTTCATTTTATAAATTCGGAAATATTATTAAGTTCGTCTCAAATCACAGTCCTATGATATCTGTTTCAGGAAAACGGGCAGAGAAAATATAATAAGTTAACTTAAGATAAATATATACAGAAATTATATCATCAATCGAATAAAAGTTACTGTAAAGTTACACCATATTTTCATTACTCTTGCTAAGTAGTATTTGTTTAATATAAAAAAAAAACTTTATCATTAATGTTGTCTTTTTTAAATGAGTCAGAAAATTTATATTTCGTGACGCGCAGTACTTATAAATATGTTCATATTTTTATTGCATTATTGAAATAACAACGCAATAAAATTTTAAACTTTAACGAACAAACAAAAATACTGTAAAATATCAATTTAATACAATTACCACTTCCCTAACTATATATTCACAGAAAACAAACCCATATTCTAATAACTTTAAGGGAGATATTGCTTTGAATCGAATCATAGTATGATGGGTGTGTCACATCAGTAACGCAATGAAAGTTATTAACACAAACGAAGTAATATTCATGTACACACAGTTACACTTGTGTGTGCAAACGTTGCACACATACGCAATGTATGCGTGTGTGGATGACTGATTACACAAACATTGTTATCTGTAATTACCTCGGCATTTGTTAATGAATGGAAATTGATTGACTTAATTAGTGAGGTTTGACGAGGCTTGTCTTGTAAAGGTTCAGCCTACTATTAGGTAAAAGTTTCACGCCTACAATTAATCTGAATGCAATTTAAAAGTCTGCGATTTTTTTTTACGAATATAATCACATTTGACTTTCACGTAATATTTTTACTGTTTCTTTATGTGGAGTGCTGATTGCTGAGTACGTGTGTGGAGAGTGTTATTAATGGTTACATGTCGATTTGATACATTCTTAAGTCTTTGTTTGTTCTTAAGTTCAAACCGACGAATCTATGTGACTTTTTACGATTTCTCATGTCACGGGACATACAAAAGAAAAAGAAAATTCCTAATATTTATCTGTGTAACATCTGACAGGTCCCTCTTGTGACGCTTCTGGGATTTGTTTTATTTAAATGAATTAATTCACAAGTGTTTCCATTTCTACTCTACATCAGGTTGCTGTTGCTTCACAGGACCGCGATTTCCTATACATCATAACTGATCATAATGTGATCTTGCATATATTTTGTTTACATATGTAATTAACGATAAGTCAAATGGATTACCCTATGGAAAGTAGTCACCGTCGCCTATGAACAATTTAGAAGCCGTGAATGCAACGCCAGCTTTGAAGGTGAGGTTTTTTTGCAACTTTCTTGAAGAGCACCATGTCATAGCGCTCCCGGAATACCTCAGGAGGAAGATTGAATCTTGAACGTTCGCGGAACATATCACAGGACATGAAAAAGTAAAAGCGACATTCTTATATCCCTGAATCTCTTGTTGACAATGAAGACTACTAGCCTGTTCATCATCTCGATGGATTTTTCTTGAGATTAGGCATTGATGGCACAGTCGCCACAAGGATTTATAGTAGCGGCGTTAAGTACTACTTTTTTACAATATTGAAGTAGCATATAACAAACAAGCATACAGTTCATCTGATGGTAAGTGGCCACTGCCACCCATGGACATCTGTAATCATACTCAGATAAGATCGAGTTTTACGTGAGGTTGACTACAGATGCTTGGCTACCCCTGCCAAGTTGGAATGAGTATGTGTAAGTATGTCTCCCTTACCACATCTTTTGCACCAAAACACAGTGATACTGCTTTACTGATTTTTTTTTATCATATGGGAGTAGAAAACGACCATGCAGCCCACCTGATGGTAAGTGGTCACTGCCGCCCATGGACATATGTAATCAACCCTAGGTAAGATCAAGTCTCACCTTAGGTCACAGATGCGTTGCTACCCGTGAGGACTAAGATGGAATGCCTTGAAAAAGTATGTCTCTTACCACACCTTTCAGACCAGAACACATTAGCGCATTATACTGTCGTTGTTAGACAGAAATTGGTGTAGCGGTGGTGTTTCCAGAGTCGAAACACAAGGAGTTCTACCACCTTCAACATTCACCTACTACTGTGTTCTAGTTCAAAGGGTAAAAAGAATACACAAGATGATAACTTAGTGTTAGACGAGGTAGTTACGTAGTGTGGAAAGGGACACATAGTTATCTGAGGAGTTTCAAATCAGACCTCAATGAAACGCAGCTGTGACCTTTGATAACACTTATCCTAAGTGGGGTTAGTTAAAAAAATCCAAAGTTGACAACTATTATTGTAATCTGATAAACAGCAAGGTCGTTTGTTTAATCTATACATATAAATAAAATTGAAGTGTCTGTTTGTAATATCAAAATAACAGCTTTTTACCAAATGCATTTAGAAGTAGGTATATACGCTACGAATAACAAAACATCAATTAGTAAAATTTTTGTCTGTCTGTCTATCTGTCTGTCTGTTTGTTCCAGGTAATCTTTGAAACGATTGGACCGATTTTGACGGGACTGTTGGATAGCTGATATCATAAGGCGTAACTTAGGCTTCTATTTTAGAAAAATGTAATTAGGGTTCCGCACAAGAAAATTAAAACCTAATACGAAACCACGTGCGCTCTACGCGCACGCAGCCAGCGTCACTGCCGCTAAAATTGTATAAGATCGAAATTTCGGCTATATGTAAAACTATGTCAACTTACATTTTTAAATGCGGGTATAATCGCGGGGCTCAGCTAGTCATGTATATTTGAATTTAGTACCATTTACCTGAAATAAAATATGTTTGATTTTGTTTAAACCTATGGGTTGTTGAATATTTGACAACAATATCTAAGCAGCAAGATTTTGTGTTAGGTTGAAGTAGCTATGGAGCACGCATTCCATCTGATGGTAAGCCGTTGCCGTTCATAAATATCTGGACACAGTCAATCACAGATTATCTATATGTAGCTGTATATAGGTAATATATGCTATATATATATATAGCATCTTAGTCTTCTGGCATTACCCAGAAGAGTAAGGTCGCCTCATATGTAAGAATACCTTTTCACCGAAAGCAAGACCTGTTTTACGTTAGAAATGGTAACACAGTGGTATTGATTGAATTATACCAATTGCATCAAGGTGGTAGAACTCTTTGTGGTTCGACTCCGGAAGCTCCACCGCCACAACTATTTCTGCCTAATAACAGCGGTGTTATGCTCTGTTGTGTTCTGCTCTGAAGGGTGTGGTAAAGGAGATATACTTTTCCGAGGTATTCCGTTTTAGTCCTCAGGGGTAGCAACGCATCTGTTGCTAACCTTAGGTGAGACTTTGATCTTACCTAGGGTTGATTACATATGTCCATGGGCGGCAGTGGCCACTTACCATCAGGTGGGCTGCATGTTCGTTTGTTACTTCCATATTAAAGCGATTCCAGCTTCAAAACCTAAGCAAAGAAAATATGATAAGAGAGGTACTACAAGCGGATTGGGAAGTAATATGATAAAAAAAAACAGTATAAGCAGTATCACTATGTTTTGGTGCAAAGAGCGTGGTAAGGGAGACATACTTACACATACTAATTCCAACTTGGCAGGGGTAGCAACGCATCTGTGGTCAACCTCACGTAAAACTCGATCTTATCTGAGTATGATTACAGATGTCTATGGGCGGAAGTGGCCTCTTACCATCAGTAGAACTGTATGCTCGTTTGCTTTATGCTATTTTAATATTGTAGAAAAGTAGTACTTAACGCTGCTACTATAAATCGTTGTGGCGACTGTGCCATCAATGCCTACCACCACGTACCATAAAAAATCAAGGAATCTATACCCCTATTGCTATTAGGTTTATAAATTTCTCCTGATTCCAGAACGTCTATTAAACCGAAGGACGCTTAATTAGATATTAATTCTAAGCCGTTTATCTTTATAGGCTAAGAGTTAATATCTAATTATAATTACGGCCTTCTACTATCAATTATGACATTTGGCAAATAAAAGTAATTAATAAGCCTTATGGATGGTGTAGGGGTTGACATGTTCGTTATAGATCGAGAAATCCGGCTAATATTAAAGTGTCAAGTATTTTAATTTGGATATTTGGTTTTAGGAAAACCACTTTAACATCAATTTACAAAATAATGGTATATTTATGTACATCGTATATGTATTTATTATAAAAAATTGTTTAATGAAACCATCATTATGTGAATTGAATATATACCAAGATTGTGAAATTGAAATTTGATTAACAATATGAAATTCATGAATTAAACTCTCCATTTAATCTTCAACTTGTGGCATAATAAATTATGATATATATTTTTTATAATACGATCACAATCGAGCATGCTGCTGACGGTAAGTGGTCACTTTCGCACATAGACGTCTGTGATCAACTCCAGATAAGATCCGAGTTTTACCTAAGGTTAGCCAGAGTTGCGTTGCTACCTCTAAGGACTACTGGCACGCTTCGGATAAGTATAGCTATCTCTCTTATAGCACGCACCCTTCAGAACAGAACACAGGAATGTATACACTGCTGTTCTCATGCAGAAACATTTGTGGCGGTGGTGCTTCCGAAGTCGAATCACAAAGAGTTCAACCATCGGAAAAAAAAAATAATAAAGATAATAGGATAGTCTATGTCGAAAACTTTTATAGATATCACTATTGCAGTAAGAACTAATCATTGGTACTGATGACCATATTGCATAACTTTATGTATTTAAAAACAGGTCAATTTTCAGATTATTACGATTCAATAAGTAAATAACATATTTTCTTGCGCATCATCATGTCATGTCGGATTCTGCGATTAAATACCGACCGACAATTTACTGATCTTTATACGACTGGGTCA
>MOOZ01000115.1:567726-586103 GCA_002930495.1 Cecropterus lyciades | reverse complement strand
GAACCGCCCAGCCAGCAATCCCGAGAAGGACGGCGACATGTGTGGCTGCATGTTGTCGTAGACACCGGAAAGTGCAGGGGGACAGGTGCACGTCCCCCAAGAGAAGAGCCCGTGAGGGGCGCCGCGCTAGGGGGCACCGGTGCGTTCCACAGGATATCTCGGAGTCCCCTGCAAGCGCTGAGGAAGGCCACCGAGGGGGTTTTAGTGGGTAAAAAGCCCACATAACCCGGAGTCTCTCCCAAGGCTTCGGTGTACCATTTGAAGGTTTCCCCCCCGTCAATAAAAAGAAAAAAAAGGTCTATAGGTGGTATTTCTGTCAGATGCTTTTAGGGTTCTGTATCCAAAGGGTTGAAACAGGACCCTATTACTAAAACTCCGTTGTCCGACTGTTCGTCTGTCTGTCACCAGGCTGTATCTCATGACCGGTAATAGGCAGCCGGTTGATTTTTTGTAATGACGATGTATTTCACTTGCCGCTATAACAACATATACTGAAAGCGGAATAAAATAAATATTTAAGGAGGGCTCCCACACATCAAACATGAATTTTTTACCGTTTTTTTTATAGATTATGGTACGGGAAAGAGATGGCATTGATTTAAAAACGAGTGTTTTTCCCATAGTCAGATATACCTATTATATGTTGGTTTCTCTCTAGTTAGATATGCGGAAAAAAAACAATTTTGCTGACAGATAATAATACAACATAAAATATTGTATTCTAAGAAGTATTGAACAATAGAAATAATCATAATCATTTTAATATTGACTTGAAAGGTAACAAGCAAATATAGTTAATCCAACATTTTACATAATAGAGCATACATGTTTCGCCAAATTGGCATGCAAATTTCCTTTTAGCAGTTGGGTAACAAACCGTGACATTTAGTACTAAGAACCACATCAATTTTTTTTTACATGCCTAACGAAGTGGGTATGGGTCTACTAGTTATTTTCATATGATTTCAAGTTTCAAACGATCAACGTAAGCAATTTCCAAACTTCGCACCCCTTGCATGTTAATTTATTGAAATGAAATGTCTTGTCATCATGAATTGTCTGTCTCACAGATTGACAGTTACAACATTTTTTCACTTCTACCGGATTGGAACACGCCTTCAACTGAAAAGATCCGGCAGAAAACTCAGCGGGTTTCTCAGATTTTCGTTCGTATACCTAATATATTTATTTTTAAAATCATCTTTTTTTAAGCTACTTGCCTTATAGTTGACGAAAAATTAATCTTGCTTGGTAAAATACGATAAACTTTGACACTTAGTTAATTAACAATTAATTGATTACGCACTTATCATTAAATACATAATATTAGATTGTAAATTGTTCTTATTGTTATTATCGATCGTATATATTCCATATTCTGGAAAATTAAGAGTTTTTCAGGCTTCATTACACCCGATGCGGTGAATGCGCATCGTCGTTTATCAAAATCGATGAACAAGTTTTTTCAATGACACGAACAGTTATGTACTTTCAATTTCGTGATATCGTACGTTTTATTGTTGATTCATAATTTAGTTTTAATTAAAAAATATTCTTACCTACTGCTAATTGCTAAAAGGAAAATTTAATTGTCTATTGGAACTTATTTCGTAATTGAATCTTGCAATGTTAATTGCTATGATAGCCGAAGACAAACAATGATTTTGAGCGAACGTTATATACTTGTACTAAGCACTGTATCCTTAGTTCTTCTATGAGAATGAAGTAGCAAACGAGCATGCAGTCCATCTGATTAAAGTGGCTACTGCCGTCCATGGGCATCCGTAAGCAACTTCATATAGAACAGGGGTTCTATCTAAAGCCAATCACAGATGCGTTGCCTCTTCCGAGGACTAATGTGGTTCACACCCATTCACCAAAAGGGAAGAAATGTATCACGCTGGAAATAGGTATGATGGGGTACCTCTCCGGTCGATCTACATTGGTTCTATCACCTGGAAGAATTTACGACGTTTACTTAGCACGAGTTTATTGCGTTTCCTCAAACCTTGTTTACCTTTCGCCCATCATTGGAAAGTTACTTGCATGGGCAACTTAACAGTGCATACGTTGCAATGCACGGGCGAAAACGCAAACAATGATTGTTTTGAGGATACGTAACATACTCATACTAAGGCACTGATAGTATTCTGCTAAAAAATCCAATGTGAACGCAGTTTACGTTGCATATGTTAAAAGCTCTTAAAACCGTCGGATTTTTATACAACCATAAAAAAACTATAAATTTGAAACTGTATTTAGTAAGTTTACTAAATTGAGGATACTGCAAATACATTTCTTAATTAAGTAAATTGGATGTCGAATAATTTAAGTGACGGAACATAAAAATACATAATACAACGTAAAAATACATTCATTTAAATTGTTTTTTTTCTTCCTTTTTTGTAATTTCTATACAAATGAAGTGAATTGATTTTATATATAACAAATTGTGATTTGTTTTACCTGCTTTTTAAATCAAATTTTAAGGTTTTATTGTGGTGATATTTTTTTATGAAATAAGACTAAAAAATTACTTCAATATATGAACTTTAATACTTTAAATTGCATACAGTAGTATTTGTTTGATACACTTTCAGATTCTAAACATTATAGAAATGTCTATTATTACTAATTCTCAATCCTCTAAACTATCTTTTTTGCAAATAATGCGATGTAAACACACAAATAAACACATGTGACTTTCTTTTTTTTTTTTCTTTTTTTTATATGCAAGGATTAAATTCACAATACAAGGTACGACTTTCTTCTGGTATAAGAACATGTTTAAGGCATAACCCATCGTGCTGACCAAATCGGTGGGTGTCATACACACTTCCTTCATAGTTTCCTCATGATGTTTTACCGTTAAAATAAATAATAATTTATCTGTAATATAAATATCGCCAAATATTCACATGTTTATAAACTCAGTCAAAACTTATATCTCATATACTAGTAGCCTCATATACCCTAGTTGCTTTATCACCAAACAAGACAAACCGAACGTACAATTTTATTATTAATTTAGCCGGTATAATTAACACGTAGTGGAGTCATTTGCGACAATCGTGCTCCCATGAATATGCAGAGGCAATTAAAATGCAAGCGAAATTGCACTTCGTAGGTGTATGCAACGTCTTCCATGTTCACAATTATCTGATTTATTCTGTTTTTTGTTCTAATCCGCTATTTCTACAGGTTTGACCGGTGTGTGGTAGGTTTAACCACTCTATAGGTATAAATCATCTGTATAAATCCTTCGATATAAACCATTCCAAGTTATAAATGCAAAAACGAAGGCTTGTAATTACTTTAAAGGGGGGGAAAGGACGATTTTCATACAATCATGACAATATGGGTATTAAATAAAATCTGGTAGATAGACCATATAAATAGATAGATAAATTATTATAAACACAAAATATGCAACTGTAAATTTCAGTTCAGTAGCAGTCTGATTTTTTATTTCAACAATAATTTCATGCTAATCTGTTGAAAAACTGTGTATTTGTTGTTGTTTTTTTTATAGCATGGAAGTAGCAAACGAGCTTGCAGCCCACCTGATGGTAAGTAGCTACTACCGCCCATGAACATCTGTAATCAACCCTAGGTAAGAGTAAAGTGTCACCTAAGGTTAGCCACAGGTGCGTTGCCACCCTGAGGACTAAGATGGAATGTCTTTAAAAAGTATGTCTCCTATACCATACCCTTCAGACCCAGAACACAACAGCGCATAAAACTGCTGTTATTGGGCAGAAAAAGGTGTGGCGGTGGTGCCTCCGAAGTCGAACCACAAAGAGTTCTACCACCTTCAAACCTTGTTGTGTTTGTATTTGCATATATTTAAGGAATTACATGGAGTATGACAACCGTTGAGACTTTCATTCTTCTACCGGTACTTTTACTGTCAACCCATTATTGTCCCACTGCTGGGTACGGGTCTTCTCTCAGAATGAGAGAGTTTCAGGCCATAGTCCACCACGCTGGCCAAGTGCGAATTGGTAGACTTCACACACCTTTGAGAACTTCTTTTTTTTTAAAGAACTCTCAGGGATGCAGGATTCCTCACGATGTTTTCCTTCACCGTGAAGCAGTGATAATTAACTTCTAATACGCACATAATTTTAAGAAAAATCAGTGGTGCGTGCCTGGGATTCGAACCTCGGACCCTCGATTGAGAGGCCGAGTTTCAACCATTCGGCTATCACTGCTCATACTTACCAATGCAATGCTGACAAACTTGTCCAAACTTAGACGACTTTTTACAATTCTTTAATGTTCATCATATTATGTGATGTTTACATCAATTTAAATAATCATGCTGGAAGTAGCTATCATGCATTCCACTGGTTTACACTTAAGATTTATGTGAATAAAGTTTATGACACTTCCAAAGCGATATAACTTTGTAGTACAATTATTGTTTGACTTACGATACTATCTTAGTACGCCCACTTCATATTCAAACAAATTATTGCCAATTAGTTCCAGACACTAAAAGTACATAGAGCCGTCCCCTTACAAGTAGACCCTTGAAGGATAAACAAAATTATTGCAGTATAAATAAGAACGGTGATCAAGATGAAGGTGATAGAACTCTTTGTCACAGAACACAACAGCAGTATTATGCGCTGATGTGTTCTGGTCTGAAACGCGTGGTACGTGGTGAGACATACTTTTCCGAGGCATTCAATCTTAGTCCTCAAGGGAAGCAACGCATCTTAAGTGAGACTTTGATCTCACCTAAGGTTGATTACAGATATCCATTCGCGGCAGTAGCCACTTACCATCAGGTGGGCTGCATGCTCGTTTGCTACTTCCATACTATAAAAAAAAGAATATTAAAAAAAAGAAGTAACAATAAAAATTATATTTCTTGAAAAAATCACTTCTTTATATTTGCTAAAAGGAAGGAGCTTTAAAGATTAAATATTTTTTTTTACGATAAAGTGGGAAAAAAGCATGTATTTGTAGATGGTAAGTGGCCTCTGCCGCCCATGGACATCTATATGTAGGCAACTATATAAAGAACAAGGGTTCTATCTGAAGCTAACCACTGATTGGCACTGACAAATTGCAGTCAAAGACGATTAGTTGTTTTTACTTGAAAGAGAGACAAACATACATCCCCAGAAACTCCCGCGTTTATTATATTAGTAAGATTATTTCTGCAAAATTAATGAATGTTAAAAATAATTGTTTTAAAATTTGAATTTGACGTATTCTTATGAAACGTTTATGCTTACTTTCTACTACTCCAAACTTTTCTTTAGCAGTTGCTATTAGACCACTAGTACATTATATTAATATTAATCTAATGTTTATTTTATTATATTGTTTATTAAAGACATCTTTCTTTATTGAAGCCTTTCAACCCGTACTTTGTACTAAGACTTGGTAGACAAAGCACAAGTCATTGAAGAATTTCGACCAATCAGCGGCGTTGTTTATTTTTTATAAGGCCTCGGTCGGTTACTGTTCAGCCTTCCACTCAAAGGAGCTCATTACAATTTAGATTAGATACAAATTATCATAATTTATATTGTAATGTGGGCCAGCAGCCACCTGTTATTATCTTCTAAGTACCTTTCTACTCGTAGGGCTGTAATATCTGATGATCTGGAATGATACTGGCTTGTAAGATTTTGTCAATAAATAGTAAATATTTTGATATATTACGGTAGTTTAGAATATAAATTTTGATATAAATTTTAAGTTATTGATATTAATTGCTTTCATGAAAATTTGAACATACAGAGGTAGACCAGCTTTCTAGGTGTAGGTGGTAGAAGCAGTGCAGATAGACTGGGAAAGTACCACCGCCATACCTATTTGTACCGTGAAGCATTTCTTGCGTTTCGGTGGAAGGGTGTGGTTGCCGGCTCACTTATATATGAGGCGACTATCTTAGTCCTCGGGAGTAGCAACGCATGTGTGATCGACTTCAGATAAGACCCCTGTTCTGTATGAAGTAGCCTACAGATGTCCATGGGCGGTAGTAACCACTTACCATCAGGTTGACTGCTTGCTCGTTTATTACTTACATCTGATGAAAAAAAAGAAAACATTTTTTGTCGATGTTTATCTGAACAAATTTCTATTGACAAAATAATTTTAGTATGTTGCCCAGCAGCCAGGAAATTGAGTCATTCACCTCTACTATTAATCAAATAGTAGATTAACTAGCGGCTCCGCATGTTAATATTGTTTTATATTTATCTCCGTAAAATACATTTTTTATACGGCTTTTTGTTATTTTTCGTAGACATGTATGATTTACAGTGATAAATAATTTAATATTGTAAATCAAATTACCAGCCAAGCCAATATAAAAAGTGAGCGAAAGAACTAACAGTGAATGAATGCAGAATAGATGAACGAATGAACGGACTGACAGACGAACTATTGCACGGTTAAACGTACTTCTACAGCCAGACGGACCCGAACGATAGAACGAATGAAAAAAATCTAGCTATCGAACAAAGGAACCAGCATACTAACTTATTACTACTAGATCCATATGTAAACGTTATATATAGTTACCATCAAGGTAGGTCACACACACACACACACACACACACACTTTCTACACTCATAGCCTCACACTCTCCTGTGTCGTGGGTGCCATGGAAACACAAAGACGAATACACAAACACTCAGACCCAGAACTGAAATCTAAACTCATCATTCAGATTTCTGTCTGGCCGGGGATCGAACGCGGGACCCACTGCGTGTCAGACCGGTATGGTGAGCGCTCAACCACGCTGGTCGTCCACGTCCACAGTAGGTACTGTCCATACCAATTTTAATTACAGATGAAGCTTTGATATAACGGTACTGGATACAATACGGTAATAGTTATTTGTTTTTATAATCGCGTCGATCATTGTTTAGCTGTGGCGTTTATATTGGTACGTTACATTATCTGTGCTATTATGATATTATACTCAATTGCTTTATTTGTTAATAAATTTTAATTATTGTATCGATTCGAGCTAGATAGTATAAAAGCAATGATTTATATTTTATTTTGTAAAAGGAAGGTTTTTAATTTACTAAGCGATCAGCATAGAGACAACGATTCTGTTTAAAGTGAAATTTCGAAAGCAGTTGTCGGCGCTACTACTAGATGGTGCTGTACCCTTTTCTGAATCACGCTAACGGTTTTACTTCGTAGCTTATATAAGAGCGCAAGTTTGATATATGCGTGCACATTTACACACACACACACACACACACACACACACAAACACACACATATACATACATTAACACACGTTTGTTATTATTTAAATTTGATATTATATATAATATATACCTTTAATTGTTATCTATGGAAGGGCGGGACATCCTGGCACAGGTATTTATTTACTTAAAAGGATGTCCCAACAATGGAATTATGAATGTAAAAACTTTTTATACCAATAAATCTTTTTTTTATAATGCGTAAAAAAGATGGTCCGAATATGGTGTGCAGTAATTCCAAAGATCGATTAAGTAATCGATTTTATGAAAAAAACATAGATCTTATTTCTAAGCATAAGAGTATTATGCTTAGAAATATTTGATTATTTATTATCATTAAGTTTCACTTCTGTCGTGTGTGAAATGCATACACGCTTTTTTGTTTGATTGTTATTAACGCGATTAGTGACCAAAACAATAAATTTTGGTAAATGTTGAACAACAGTCTACTTAACAAGACCACGTTTATTGCAAGTGTTCAAAACTATAAGGTTTTATTTATTTATTTATTTATTTATGAATAAAACTTACAGCTTGGTTAATACAATAGATTAGTTGATTATGAAAAAAACTATTTGGCTGATTTCACGAGTTTTCACGAGTATGTAGTTATAATATATATATATGGTAGGAAGTAACACAGTACTAGTAAAAGTAAAATTAAATTTAAATATACCTTGCCAATGTAGGTCCAATATCTTATAACTGTTTTTCATTTTGTATTCAAAAACTTTTGACTTAATTTAGATACATTTGTAAATAATAAATCTATCACACTTGTACTGACTGTTTTATTGTAATACTCTTGCATCAATTTGATGTTAACTTTATATTATACATTTGTCTGTTTCATTACTTTAATCTTACAAAAATAAAAGCAGGAGACTTAATACTTCGTATTTAAATCCAAGTTCATAATAAAAACAAATTATTTCCTCCTTCCAAGCCGCTAAAAGAATCCTTGGTCTCAAACGTGCTAGTTTTTCATCGTTCAACTATTTAACGCATTTGATACGCTGCATATTAAATTTTAAATTTAAATTGTTGTACACGTTCAAACTTCCATTGAATTCAAATTAAGTGGAGCAAAGGCGCTTTTTTATTATCTTTTATGCATTTTATTTTTAAAATATAAATCAGCTATCTAGATAGTGATTTTTCAAAATGGCGTGTCACAGCCAGCTGACTTACGTGGCTGTAGTCATTTGTGAATGGTTATTTTAATCAGAAAGCGAGCTAAAAGCGAGGCGAAGCGATGATATTAATTTGTATACTAACCGTTGATTATGGAATTATGTCAATACCTAGTTTTGATTCCTGCGGCTTTTCCTGTTTTGGTTATATTCAAAGTAATGATCATATGAGTTAATTTAAGTCATAAACCAATTCGGTGTCAAGTTCAGTGAAATCTAACCAGTAGTCTTTTCGTGAAAGAGTAACAATTATACATACATTCTTACAAACTGTCACATTAATAAAATATTAGTAATATATACATGACGAACTGTGTTTCGTGCCTTTCTAGAACAAAATGTACAGGATTTTGAGACATATTCACATTGTTCACTATTTTATCTGTATGTTTAAGCAAAATAAACTATTGGGATTGTTCTTAGTTTTGTTGTCGCTTCGCTATCTTTTAGCTGTCTGTTTTACAAGACTTTAAAAGTGAGTCGGAGTTCTGTAACCGTTACGGCCGATTGGAAGCTATTAAGTAGTTGAAACTGTTAAAGAATAAAAAACTGAAGTAGCTGTCTGTAGCTAGCTTCTTTGTAAATGAATTTATTAATCATTATAATAGTACAAATAAGAATGATGTTATGGTACAATATAGCTTAATGAAGATCTTAGATATATATATATATATATATATCGTCGTTTCTATCACCGCGTATGTCCTTTTTGGTAAATTTTTTGGAGAGACAAAAACCGGTTAACTTTATATAGACGCAAGTAAAGTTCCATTTTATACTTTTGATTTTCCATAATTTGAAAGTATTTTTGTGTCATACCTTGATTCTGTTTGGACGAAACGACGCGTATTTCGATTCCAATGACGACGATTTTCAAAATGTCATTACCGCCAAAAAACTTAAACGACGATATGTATGTATATACTTATGTTGCGTCGGCTTTTAAATGTTTCGAGGATTTGATCTGCTGCCTACATCACCTTTTTTATCCACCTACCACTCGTAAAAGGATGATTTTCCATTCACACCAGCTGGTGGCGGTCCTCCACGATGCGTTTTGCACGCTCTTTTTGTGTCACGGATTTGCAAGTTGTGGAACAAACTTCCTCTTAAAGTATTCCCGAAACATTATGACATGGGCTCTTCAAAAAAAGTGCGAAAAGACCTCTCTCTCAAGGTCGGCGATCAATTGGCGACTCTTCTGGTTTTGTAAATGTCCATGGGCGACGGTGACTACTAGCCATCAGGTAGCCCGTCAGCCTTATCGTTAGACTGGTTAGGTTAGGTTAGTTCGCAAAACTAATTAACCGACTTCCGAAAATGAAGGAGATTCTCAATACGACTGTATTTTTTTTACAAATAGCTGCAAAGGAAATACGAAGTTTAGGTAAAATATATATTAGATAAAAAAACAGTGCGATAAATGTAAGAAGTGTACATAGGCGACAAATTAACAATGACTTATTCCATAATAAAATTTAGGTATAAATATTGTTCAACCAATTAGTTCTGCCGTTACAGTGAATGTGTGTAAAATGAACTAATACCTTCCTAATTTTAAAATTAAAAAATCTTCGAATTTTTATTTAAGCTTAATGTGCATAAAAATATAAAACTGGTTATTTTGTTTAATGGTAGTTTGCTTCAGGTGTTATTCAGATAACAAATGTGATAATTTATCAATATTAAATACTCTGTATAAATATAAGCAGTGTTGATTCATATTTATTTTTCATGTAATATTCGTTTATAACTGATTATTGATTTTAACCGATTGAATATTACTATTATATTGATTTTAAGCTATTATTAGTCCGATCCTTTTAAGTAATGTCTTAATTACTTGAAGCCATTTCGAATCTTATGTTCTAAATGTAGGCTATCCGTATACATGAAATTGGTTTGTGAGTAATTAGCCTATCGGAAACCTCTTTCACGACTGATCAAGAGAAAACTACAAGCGATGCTAATCGTAAAATTCATTTCGAATGATTTCCAAAAAAAGTTTGCATACGTTATTCGTATACTTTTTATCAAATTGAGTTGACATCTCTCCCATATTATTTATTTTGCTCTCCAAGTATATGTATATCTGTCTCCCCAAGCGTACTTATGTCTAGGATTGTGATTAAATCTCTAAGCCAAAGTAAAAAAAGCCTAATTAAATCGATACATAATTTTTCTTTTTGTTTATTGCATAAAGTTGGCATCTATTAAAGGCAGAGGTATTTTAAACGACAATTATTTTTAATATTTTTTTTAATTTGCTAACCATATAAGTCGAAATGTATATGCCGATTGTTTCGGAGTATTTATTAAAGTTTCTTAAATCCCTTTCATTTCCAAATTATGTTCCTTTTATACTCTATTAGACTCTATCAAATGTCGTCAAGACTTTTTAAATTTCTTCTAAACATCGCTACTCCCTACTCGTACGAAGTAGAGGGCGTACATAAGTCCATTAAAGGCCACTTACAACCAAATGGGCTGTAAAACAATACCAATTAACAATCAGTACCAACGTCAATTACAAACAGAGCGAATATAAATCTATCAGGGAATTAATTTATGAACGAAAGTTATTGGGCATTATCAGTCGAACACGAGCCTCAACAAATGTATGGCCAACAAATAACCCTTTGAAATGACCGCCATTACCATACACAAGTAATGAGACTTTCCTTCCTTTTGCATTCATTACTGCTACTGAGTGGGAAATTATATAATTTCTCGTTTAAAACACGCATTGGATACATAAATATTGCTATTGGGAACTAATCGTAGTTTCGCTTGGAATTTGCAGGTTTTGTTTCATTTCTGTCGCGTGCCAAGAAATTCTTAAAAGGCTTAGGCTATTTTTATAATTTTATTATCCATTTTATAGTGCAATTCTTATATAAATGGCTCGGTTGCTTATCTATTGGGTAAACAATGGCTATTATAGACCATTAACATCCAATAATTATACTAATATTATCTTGGATATTATTGATATGGATTTATCGGTGCTGACTTTTATATCAGATGAATGTAGCAAATGAGCATGCAGTCCACCTGATGGTATGTGGTTACTGCCGCCCATGGACGTCTAAAACCAACTTTATATAGAACTGGGGTTTTACCTGAAGTCGATCACACATGCGTTGCTACTCACGAGGTCTAAAATAATCGCCTCATATATAAGTGAGCCGGCAACCACGCCCTTCCACCGAAACACTTTTTATATTAATATTTTGATGAAAGGTCATAAAAAGCGCTAAATTAAATATATTATTATAAAAAAGACTCCTTAAAACAATGAACTGAAACTGAAGTCAATCGATAGTAAGCAGTTGGCTCTTTGTCATAATATATTTAACAAAGTCACTTTATAACTATACTTTTCGAGACGATAGAACTCTTTGTGGTTCGACTCCGGAAGCACCACCGCCACACCTATTTCTGCTTAATAATAGCGGTGTTATGCGCTGTTGTGTTCTGGTCTGAAGGGTGGTAAGGGAGACATACTTCTTTGAGGCATTCCATCTTAGTTCTCAGGGCTTGCAACGCATCTGTGGCTAACCTTAGATGAGACGTTGATCTAACTTAGGGTTGACACAGATGTCCAGAGGCGGCTCGTTTGCTACTTCCATACTATATTTAAAAAATATACCTTGGAGTAGAGTGGCTTTAGAAAAACCAGTATAGAGAAGATTGGCGACCTGCTTGGTAAACGAACACACAAAAATGGAACAAAATATGTTATGAATAAAAATATTGTTGTGTCTGTATAAAGGCTTATAATTATAAAATACTTGTTTCTTTATTCAAATAGACCCATTAAACTTTCTTGGAATACAAAGTAGCCAAACTTATTGCCATTGCCTTTAATTAAGAGAAACAGTGGTAACGTCGGGCGACATACCACAACTTAATTGCACTCCTAGCATTCTAGGCAAACATTAGTATATCGACACCTTCATTAGTGCTCCTACTGTTCTATCGGATTGTAGTTAAATCACGTAAATGTAGATATAAATGTTCTGTATGTTCTCTGGAATACGAATGCATTGTTCCTGGATGCTTGGAGAAAATGTTTGTCAATTCTTGCTAAGATTTTCTCTTCCTCAAGTTTACTTTTGATAGATTTGGATATAGTGCCATGAACATGCACTATTATTAAAAATGTGTTTAATTTCAAACTACTTAAAACCTCAAAATAATTCAAAAAAATCAGTTTTAAAAATTATAATTTGACAATTGGGGTGATTCGTTAGTTTCTCTATACTATATAATTTAATATTAGAAGGGACTCAAACAGTATCGATTTCCATGTTTTTATCACGGAGTGACATTTTGATTAAATTGACGACCCGCGTGATGGAGCGGTCACCATACCAGTCTGACACGCAGTGGGTCCCGGGTTCGATCCCCGGCCAGACAGACATCTGAATAATGACTGAATTAGATTTATGTTCTGGGTCTGGGTGTTTGTGTATTTGTCTTTGTGTGTCCATTTCACCCACGACACATGATAAAATCCTAATGTGGTGCTATGAGTGTAAAAAGAGTTTATTTCTTTATTTAAATACTGTTACATGAATAATTAAATAAAAAGTCTCTATGGATTTTCAAAAAGTAATTTTTATCATGAACAAGACTTTATGTACAATCCACCAGTTTTTTCCACCAACGATTTTACCCATACATTGCAATGTAAATTGCAGGTTTACGTTTTCGGTCATTCCTTTTAATATTCTTTGCAATGATAGGCGAAAACGTAAATAATGTTTGTTTTGAGAAAACCTAATAAACTCGTACTAAGGGCACAGGACCGATTGGCAAGGAAATCTACGACGGCTGTATGTAACGTGATACATTCCCATTAATTCCATTCACAAGCCGAGCGTGCCGGGTATCTAAACGTATTATTTTTCAAGGAACGCCAGTAAAAACGTCATAGCTCTCGTTATTATATCGAGATTCCTGTTAGCCTATCGTTTAGAGGCTTGTCGCCTCACCGTTATGGCGACACACTGACAGGAACGATGATGAGCTTATCATGCTCAGTATTGGAAATATTTTCTATGACTGTCTTGTGAAATTTATAGTGGAGATATTGTCAATATAAAATTATGAAATTATAGTATAACACAGGATTGTCTTCTTGTATTATTTATTTTCTTCTTTTCTTTTACCTTTCAGCCCATTCAGGCTTCAGGTTTGATTAAGCCCTATCCTAACTCGCCACGGAAAATAGACGTAACTATAAAGACCAACACTAACTCAAGACTTTGAAAAAAAAAAGTATACTAACATCAAATTTGACAATGACGTTTAGATCATTCGGTGGCAAGTCTTTGCATTTTACATGCATTTATTCGTACATGTATGGTATTAAATTGCGCTGTTTTTCAACATATGGGTCGTAAGGAGGTTGCGAAAGAGATCGAGAGACTTACGTACTTGGTACTAGGTACAAGAAAAAAAAACAATAAATTTTAATAAAATAGATATATTAAGAAAAAGTTAACGAAATGTTTTTTTTTTAATTTTCGATGCTACTACTGATCTATGGGAGGTCGTGTCATGAAAAATACTGAAAAACACTGCCCTACATTAAACGAAAATGTTCGCTAAAACGTCCCTCTGTGTGTCCCCGCGTGTCGGTATGTGTCCTGGCGTTGAGTCGTGTGTAAGTAACGCGGGAACGACTGGGACTGAATTCGTTGCATTAGTTATGAGAACTACAATGTTAAGGCGAGCGTCCTTAATGTGGCGGTTTTTTTAAATCCCAGACGATTTTATTACTTCCTTTTGATGATATCGGCCTCGATTATGATTGATGGTTTTTTATAAATGTTTGCTGTTACTGTTATTTTATTGTATCAAAATATTGTATCGTTAATTTTTAAATTTGGATCTAGGTATAAACAACAACAAACTGATTAAACTACCAGGCGGTGATTGGACGAGGATGTAAAGCAAATGACCGGGCTCCTTTTATAAGACTAGCATGCATTCCCCTTTATGTTTAGTGATCACTACCGCTCATGAACATGAACATCAGAGTTGATACGCCCGAGAATAAATATGGTTAGCTCATATGAACGTGTGCTGGTGTCTACACCCTTCCGCCAAATCGCTTGAATTGTTTTACGTTAAAAATAGGTGGGGCAATGGTACCTCACCTGCCGGACTAGACTCGTTCTACTGTTATGAGCCCGAAGAAGATAAACAGTTCAGTTAAAGGTAATAATATATCTCTTTGTAGTTGAACTATGTTGGCACTTTAGGGAATTAGGGAATAGGATCAAAATGCATCATTTGGATATATGTTTATATTTAATTGATGCTATATGCGCATATAAATACATGTATATCATATAGTATGTCAGAAAGAGTTTTGTTTATTGTATACTAACTTTTTCCCACGGCTTCGTTGACTTGAGTCATGTGAAAAGTGTCCTGTCTATTAATCCAGGCTATAAACTATTTGTGTGCCAAATTTCATCCAAATTTAATCGGTAGTTTTTGCGTAAAAGAGTAACAAACACGCATTTATAATATCTGTAAGGGTAATCAAACTTTATCCAAGGATATCCAAAGAATCACTGATAAGAGATATAAAATAGCCGGAAACAGGAATATTAGCGTTGATGAGACACTTATGATTCTACTGAGATCTTCATTAGAGACAGGTTTGCGCTTAGGCTTAGTATCGGAAGTCTTCGACGATCTTTACGATCATCGTAAATATTTTTAATGATCACGTTGAGGTGAAAAATTGGTTTTATTTGTCGCCAACTTCAGCAGGATGTAATTTATAGGCTTAATAGATTTTTTTTAACAAAAACAGAAGCGGACTTCAGAACTATGTACTTATATACTGTGTATGTAAGAAACAAACATATATTTATATTTTTTTTTGATTTTTGTGGTTTAGAAGTCGGTTTCTATCTTTTGTTAAAAAAAAACACGTTTTTTTTGTGATCATACACTTATTGTCTTCATATAACATCACACCGTAAATATAAATTTACTCGGAAGCATATATTGAAACATAAATACAAACATATATTCAACTTCCAGCATAAATGTAAATTTAGTCCTAAGCCATGACTAACAAAACTTTTATAAATTATATAGAGGTGGATAAAGGATCGGTCTGTATTATATGAACTGGGTGCACCTGCTCACTTACTTTTATCTTTTCTATTATGTTCCAACATAACCTAATCCATTCAATATGAATCACTACAGTTCAACCTAATCCTATGTCATAAATTAGGTTTACAGTACCCTGCATCATCAGATTTGTGGAGTTGAAGGTCAAAATTTTCATCTTACATCTCTACATAGTAATCTTACTGCATATACTTTAGCAATAAATGGCCAACTTATGGTCTATGGTCTACGTTCAAAGTACCGTTGCATCATCAGGGTTGAAAAGTTAAAGGTCTAATTTGACGTCTCATGTCTCTGATTAGCAATCTTATTATATATCCGTAAGCACCAAATGGCCAACAATAATGGTTTAGGCCTGCATTACCCCTGCATCATCAGGATTGAGGAACTGAAGGCCAATTTTCGCATCGTAGTCTTTGCTTATCAATCTCATTATATATCCGTAAGCACCAAATGGCTAACTCTTTTGACTTAGGCTTGCAGTACCCAGCATCACCAGGATTAAGGAGTTGAAGGTCAAAATTTTCATCTCATATCACTGAATAGTTACCTTACTATATATACGTAAGCACCAAATGGCCAACTTCTATGGTCTAGGTTCGAAGTACCCCTGCATCATCATCAAGGGTTGAGGAGTTGAAGATCGAATTTTTCTTAGTATGATTCTGCTTAGTAATCTTATCATATATTCGTAAGCACCAAATGGCTAACTTCTTTGGTTTTAGCTAGCAGTACCCCTACATCATCAGGATCGAAGAGCAGAAGGTCACAATTTGCATTATATCATTTCATCCTAGATACCTAATGTTCATTTCAAGTTTCATGAGAATCGGATCGGTAGAAGCTGAGTTATTCGTCTATTTGTCGCGCACACACTAAATGCAAGTTTAAGTGGTTATGGATGCCTTTGGAACCACCAGCTTTCAAATAAAAAAATGTAAAAATCGGTTCACCCAGTCGAAAGTAGCGAAGGTTCAAACATGAAATCCTACCTGTAGTTTTTGAATGAAAGAGTAAACAAACACACATACATACATACATCTTCACCAACTTTCGCATTATAATATAAGTAATATTTTGTACTAATATACATATTATTATACTCAAAGCGGTGTGTCGGAGTATTATTATTACCCGATTGCGTCAGAAGGAGGGTAATGTTTTTCGCGCGTATGTATGTATGTTTGTTTGTATGTATGTCTATTTCTTTGGCATGCGCCACAGCCTAAACCGCTTGACGGATTGTGACGTATGACATATAATTAGAATCGTCTCAGTTTGGAAAGTCACATAGGCTAAATAATTTTTTAAAATGGCGCCTGGAAATAAAGGAAAATGGGGGGAGGAGGGATGTTTTTTTTAACATTACGATAATGAGTATCAAATGAAAGCTAGTAAATAGACCAATCTCAAAATGTTTATCGTAATACTTTTACTTGACTAACTTAACACAAACTCATATAAGTGTTAATTTAAATAAATATCATTATGAACAAAAATTTCGTTTTAAGCAGTCGGGTTATTTGTTTCTATGTTTTTTAACGATGTTACTAGTTTTTATGAATGATGTCGTTGAAGGCAATTTTAATGCAATAAATGGCCAGCTGTGTTTTCCTATTAATTTATTTTTCAACTATATTTTTAAGAGAGAAATTTATCAACATAATACCCGTTATATAAAAAGGCAGTCTAAATAGTTCAGTACTTTTGATATTATTCAGCTTATTTTCCTTTTTATAAATTGTAAGTTATTAGGGATATTATTCCTATGTCCCTGTCCATATCCGTATCCAAATCCCAAATTCATACCCATAACATCCCTGAATTCTACCACCAAAGTTGCATTAGCAAAACAGTATGTGTAATAATGCAATATTTGAAAAAAAATCTTTATAAAACTAAAGCTAACTTCATACTGGATGACGATAAAACATTTTCTTTTATTTTAAAATTTTGAAGTAGGAAAAGAGCACGCAGACCTGGTAGTAAGTGGCCACTGACACTCATGGACATCTGTAATCAAGCCCAGATTAGATCTTACATGATTGACTACAGATGCTACTCCTGAGGACTGAGTCGGAACGCCTGATAGATGTCGCGGTGATGTTTCCAGTTTGAACCACAAAGAGTTTATTAACGCTATTTATTAATAAGAACATTTTAAAATACCATAAATGATTATGATAAATGCCAACATAATTATAGTTTTATAACTTGTAAGGAAGCGTTTTATTTCGCGTTTAAGTTCTCATACCATTTTAAATACTAGAACCATAGAAAAGTTAATAAAGCAGTCTAGATAGACATTCTTAACATTGATGCTATGACAAGACCTATTAACAATAATTAAATGAATGCCCCATTCGTCGTAATTATGCTATAATATGTTGAATAATTTTTTTTATAGTTCTACAGTTAATTAAAAATAATTGACATGATTTATTGTTTGTTTACCATTAAACAGGCAGGTTATACAAGAAAACAGCTGTTCTTATTTTTCTAAGAAATTCATGGGCAAGTTCTATATACTGGTATTTTGCGGTTAGTTAATTTTTTTTTTATAGTATGGAAGTAACAAACGAGCATGCAGCCCACCTGATGGCAAGTGGCTACTGCCGCCCATAGACATCTGTAATCAACCCTAGGTAAGATCAAAGGCTCACCTAAGGTTAGCCACAGATGCGTTGCTACCCCTTAGGACTAAGATGGAATGCCTCGAAAAAGTATGTCTCCCTTACCTCACCCTTCAGACCAGAACACAACAGCGCA
>MOOZ01000115.1:490750-502073 GCA_002930495.1 Cecropterus lyciades | reverse complement strand
TGATACAAAGTACATATTTGAATCAGCTCTGTCGATATTTTAATTTGTTTTTATGTAACAATTTTATCACGATCTAGATAATGATAGATACGCTCTTACAGAATAGCATATCTGTGTCTAAATATCTCAATTAATTCTTGTTTTAGTTTTAACTCTTTTTAGCACACTTTTAATAGCCTCTTCCTTTCAACCCGATGATTACTTTACTGCCATACATAGACATCTATACTAATATATAAAAATTTGATTGTGTGTGTCTGTTTGTTACTCAATCACGCAAGAACCACTGGTCCGATTTAGATGAAATTTTGCATGGACGTAGCTTATTAACCTGGCCAACTTTCTTTTTAAGGTTTTCAATTTCGATATTTTGCACAATTTAAAGATGGCGACTATTTTTATATCCCGTAACAAAGCAGGAGTAGTTCAGCTAGTTAGGAATAAAAATCCATTCAGCATTTGAGGTAAGTATGCAGAATAACACTATATCATAAAATACGCGATGATATTATCAAAATAAATTATTTAAAAAATTTAAGCATATAATGTAGATAAAATTTGCTCTTGATAGCATATCATTTGAATGTACAGCTAAGAAGATATTAAATATTTGATTTAAATAATTGTTTAGTGGCCACCCAACCGTAATGATTTTTTACAGTAACATACTCAATTCTCCGTTTCCAAAATTAAATAAATAGTAGTTTAAAAAACTAAATAAATTAATTTAAAAAAATGTTTTTAAAAAAGCTTTTATTTCAATACACTGAAAAGAGAAAAAATTTATAAGTCAAACCCATCGTTTAGATGGATTATACATTTTTATATTATATAAAAAGCGAGATTTTTCAAATTAGATTGATTAAGATTCCAGACTTATTCTCATGACAAGCTTTTATATGATATTAAATTGTATAATGCATCAAAATGATGGGTTTGAATTCTAAAATGTGTATTTCTTTTTCAGTGTATTGAAATAAAAGCTTGTTTTTAAAAACATATCTTCTATTAATTTATTTTTTTATTTTTAGTTGTCTTTAAATATAAAACCCTTTCATTTGATATCCGTATTAGACGGGTTGTACAAAAATATGTAATCTTCCATTTTTTTGAGACGGCCATCTTGGATTTGTTTTTTTTCGTGGTGTGTTCTACTCTATAAGTTAAGCTAAGCCCCTTCATTTGATACCCATAATGGGTGGGTTGTACAAAAAATATGTAATCTTCCATTTTCTATAATGGCCATCTTGCATTTGATTTTTTTTTGTATTCTGCAAGTTGAGCTCTTCCATTTCATACCCATATTGGGTGATGAGTACAAAATTATGTAATCCGCTATTTTTTGCGGCGGCCATTTTGGATTAACAACGATATTGATTTCATATAATTGCATTGTCATCAGAACTTAAGGTATGTTCTTAATTTCAGCTCAATCGGACACTGAGAAGTGGATTTAAATCAGCTTACAAAATTTGACCTAAACATACTTACATACAAACATTGTAAGTTAAATAAAAGCTTTTAAAAAAATACATGCTTTTGTAATTAGCTGAACTAAACAATCGAAAATAATTTTCTATAAGTTAAAAAAATAGAGCGACAACAAGAAAACTATTTATCGTAATAAAGGGTGAGTGAAGTGAACGTGAAAGTGAAAAATATCTCAAAAACCCCTCACACTTTAATTTTACGATTTACGATTACGATTTTACGACAAGAAAATTTTACGATAAAAAGTTATTTTTCTTATTGCTCTATTTTTTTTTAACTTATAAAAAAATATTTTTGATTTTTTAGTTCACCTAGTTACAAAAGCGTGATTTTCAATTTTTTAAACTATTATTTATTATCTACTTTTTAGTTCAGATAGTTCCATTATATCAAACCAACAGGATAAATACCCTAATTGCCCTATTTAACCCTTATAGGTTGCGATATATAAAGATATCTATATATATAGAATATTGATTGTCATCGGTCCTTGATAAGCGTGCAAAGTTTCAACTCAAACTGACGTTTCAAAGTGGGTAAAATCGCGTTAAAAGATTCCGCTACAAGCATACATAGATACGACCGAAGCTAATAAAAGCGTGTAAAAAATACAGCTTGACTCGTCTGCAGTATGCTCTATCGTAATCACAGAAGGGTTAGGCAAATGTATGGTGCAGGTGCTTTGTGGAAAGTGAAGAGTTATTGTGGTAAAATTGATTATGAAAGTATGTTTTGAAATTCGATCATTTTAAGTAAGTCCATATTCTGCTCGACGTAGATTTACTTTATGTAATGCGGTGAAATACTAACGATTACTAAAAGTACATCCTGAACGAGTTAAAATAGAAACTGAAACTGTGAGGATGTTTGTTTTTTTGTTTTATAACCCTAGATAAGTTCAAAGTCTCACCTAAGGTTAGCCACAGATGCATTGCTACCCCTGAGGACTAAGATGCATTGCCTTGGAAAAGTATGTGTCCCTTACCACACCCTTCAGACCAGAACACAACAGCGCGTAACACTGCTGTTATTAAATAGAATTAGGTGTGACGGTGGTGCTTTCGGAGTCGAACCACAAAGAGTTCTACCGCCTTACCAACTTATGTATGTTTGTTACTCTTTCAAGTAAAAATTACTAATCCAATTTGGCTAAAATTTTCCACAAATATAATTTATAATCTGGATTAAGGATACTTTATCGTGGTAAATGGCTAAAGCAGACTAAGCCGGGGGAAAAACTACTCTGGTAGTAAAACAAATCAGTTGATACGTCGGCTAAAAACGAATCAATTGTAATTACCTATATTTCCCGAACTAATTACACACGCATTAGTTACAATACATACATAACTACTTAATACAGGCATATTCACAAGAAGTATGGACGAAATATAAATATTAATCGAACAAGATTCCACCAATGCGCTCACTGGCTTTTTATTGGCCATATTACTGATATTATGCCGTTGGGATAAAGAACTGTGGCTTTTTATCCCTCACACTCAGTAATCAGCGTGTTAGCTCTATGCGTTAATTATTCAGTTATAGAACGATCAATCCAGTGTAGTGATGTATGGAGCTAAGAAGAGGCAGAATTGACATTTTTGTTTGAAGTAAGGAGGCCAGTTTTGATGTGATACATATATAGGCTCACGTAAACCTTATTGTTGGCGTGGCGATCACCACACCGTAGTTATTTTTGCGCTATCTGTTATAAATTTTTATTTCTGCTTTATAAAAGCAGTGTTATGCGCCGCTGTGTTCTGGTCTGAAGGGTGTGGTAAGGGAGACATACTTTTCAGAGGCATTCCATCTTAGTCCTCAGTAGCAACGCATCTGTGGCTTTGATCTTACCTAGGGTTGATTACAGATGTCCATGGGCGGCAGTAGCCACTTTCCATCAGGTGGGCTACATGCTCGTTTGCAACGTCCCTACTATAAAAAATGAAACTATTAAGTATCGTACAAAACTCACCGGGCTGCGGTGTTATTTCGACTTAGTGCGGGGTACTGTTCGTAGATTGCGTTATTTTCTTTATGCTATATATTTAGTTCCTGTATCAATCTTGTCTTTTATGCATATTACTTGTATGAACACATCTGCCAGGCGTCCCGTGACGGCAATTTTTTTTAATAGCATTGAAGTAGCTAAATGCTAATATAGTCTGTCTGATGGCAAAAAATCACTGCCGCCCATGGATGTGTTTAAGAAAATTTATTTAAATTATTGTTTTTTGATGCCAACAATAAATATACTCTTACTTTGAAAAGCGTAAATTGCATACCTAAATTGCGTAGTCCAATAATTATTAATTAAAATTATTTAGTTTCAGTTAGATTGTTAGCTACTCATATGGAATGTGTGCAAACGTGCTAGTCTTATGAACGCGTACAGCCATTTCTAAATGTTATAGTGTTGTATTTTTCCAACAATGTAACTAATCGGAATCGGACAAATTGATAAATAATTGCAAAATAATGGAAATAATTGATCGTGTCCATCGTTACTTGGAGCAGAACTGACTGTTTTTGCGTAAACCTCAGTTTACGTACCGCCTGTTCATTTCATTGGCTGAAATTGATGTGCAATGTAGTGGGACTTATTTCTTGTTTGTGCTGTAATGTCTTTTTATCAAACTGAAGTAACAAACGAGCATGAAATCCATCTGATAGTAAATGGTGACTGCCCTTAAACATCTGTAAGCAACTTCATGTAAAACAGGAGTTCTATCTGAAGTCGATTACAGATACGTTACTACTCCCGAGGAATAAGATGGTCGGCTCATATATGAGCGAGCCAGCAACTACACCCTGGAAGGGTATAGAACCGAAACGCAAGGATTGCTTCGCGCTAAAAATAAGCGTGGCGGTGGTACCTCTTCAGTCGAATTACCTTGTAAGTTCTAAGAGATTATTAAATCTATGAAGATTTTAAAGGGTATTTATACTCTACCACTTATCACTAGCGAGGCAAGATAGGTCGCTAATATAAGATTAGTTCTCGTATCTCACGCAGGTCTTGTGTTTAGAAAACTCCCACTATGTTTGATTTGAAAAGTCTTACCTAACCTACGTCTAGTTCGTTTGTTCTTACGTAAATCACAAATAATGCAGTTTCCTGCGTAAGGATTCAGTTAGTGTTGTGTGTCGTCTGTATGTAATCGTCTTGTATATGTAATCTAAATAAATACGAACTAGACATAGAGTAGATAGATAAATCTACCAATTGTGGTTATTAACGGATTCTCCGCCCACCGTAGCTTCGCCGTGAACATGATCCACTGTTGGCAGCAAAGAAATTAAAAAACAGGCATATTTTGAGTATCCGTCACATATTCATCAATGGATGGATGGATGGAAATGGATCAATAGCTCGATCATTATGAATTTACTTTAATGCAAAAATCTTACTAATATTATAAATTACTAATATTATAAATATAAAATCATTTAAAATCAAATTATGATATTTGCATGCCTTGAAGGTAGAATAAGAGGAAATGTAATTAATTTATAATACCGCTATGTACCTTATTTATATGCAAATAAAGATTATTGTATTATCGTATTGCGAAAGTCTGTGAAGATTTTTGTACACACGTTTTCACGCAAAAGTATGTATCCTCCTGATTGTATTTAGATGAAATATGGCAGACAGTAATGACTTGAATTAACACATAGAATACTTTTTACCGTGGTACATGACCTAAGCTGACGGAGCCGCGGAAAAAAGATCATTAAATCAAATATATACTCTTACTTACAAATTATAATAAAAAAAGTAAAGGTTACTGAGGCTTTCATTTAACAAAATTATCAAATAAAAGCCTCATTTACCTTTATTAAAGATACATTTGCGTTTACTGATATTAATTATTTTACTTATAATACGTTATTCGTGACATAATTAAAGTGATAAATTTACATTACACACACTGATATTCACATTAAAATGATAACAGGAAGGTTCGTGTAAGATTGATAGCTGGGATACACGCGTATGATATTAACCGCTCAAAATTATGCACATTACTTCACCCATGTGTATCACTTATGCCAAAGTAATGTAATAAGTGAAAGGTTGAATCATCGTGCCTTTATGGTCATAACGTAATTTGTTTTATGGCGAGACTTGTGCAGAGAAAGATGTAAGATAGAAGGATAGTTATTCAAGCAATCATATACATTTTAGTTGTACAAGCAGTATACGTAGTTTTTCTGATTATTTTTTCCTTTGTTTCTTTTTTATATTTAGGAAGTAATATACGAGCATGAAGTCTATTGGTTGGTAAGTGGCCACTGCTGTCTATGTACACCTGCGATCAATCTCAGTCGCGATAGTAATCCTACCTGAAATCGACCACAGATAGTTGCCACTTTAAGGCCCAAGATAGTCTCAACCTCTTAAGCAAGTGATCCAGGTATCACACATTTCCATCGAAAAGCAAGAACTGGTTCATTCTAGAAATAAGTATGGCGGTAGGACCTTCCCGGTCGTATCATACTCGTTCTAACACTTTTGGTTAATGCAGTGGTTAATGCAATGGTTAAAGGTGGTAGAGCTCTTTGTGGTTCGACTCCGGAAGCACCACCGCCACACCTATTTATGCGTAATAACAGCAGTGTTATGCGCTGTTATGTTCTGGTCTGAAGGATGTGCATTGCATCTTAGTCCACAGGGGTAGCAACGCATCTGTGGCTAACCTTAGGTGAGACTTTGATCTTACCTAGGGTTGATTACACATGGGCGGCAGTAGCCATTTACCATCAAGCAGCCCGCATGCCCGTTTGCTATAAAAAAATGCAAAATTTATTGTAATATCGTTGTTGCAACCAGTTGCCTGATAAGTTTCAACCGTCCACCCTAAGATTTAATTTTTTAAGTAGTAAGCTTATCTATCGCTTTCTTATTGTTTCAAGATAAACATATATGATTTAATAATGGCAAGATGTTCCAATACTTTTTTATACAACAAAACGTATACGAAATAGTTACCTATTCTGTACAGGTTTACATTGTAAGGAACTAACATTTCTGTTTTTATGCAACAAAGTATGAGAAACTACCAGCTGGGTATCGGTAGCTTAACATATTATGGCTAATTAGTTAGTCCTGGTGACATTATAATTATGTTAATGAATGTATCGTTCGTACTAATCCTTGAGTTATTTTTATTCCTGACTGTATGAGGTAAAGAATTTCATTTAATGATTCTACTTCACATCTCATTACGGTGACAAACTAATTGAAACATTCCTTTTTATGGGTTTACCTGAGGTCAATTACAGATGCGTTGCCACAACTGAGGATTGCCTCAAATTCATGTCACTTGGCATCTACACCCTTCTAACGAAAAGACTTCACGTTATTACGAGTGACGGTAATTTTTTATCGAGGGAGAAACCTTTAACGGCGTCAATAAGGCAACTTCAGCTTATGTGGTATTTTTATAGCACTAAAACTCCCCCGGTAGCCGTCCCCAGTGCTATGTGAAGGACACCGGGATCTTCAACGGAATGCAGCCAGAGTGCTCCAAGCGCGATGCCCCTTTCAGGCCTTCTTCTCTTTCCCGGTGAACATTTGCACTCCATACATTCTGTTATTTAAGGCGGCATGCGACCACATATGCCGACGTCACTTCCCGTTCGCAAGGTCCCTTGACTAGACGGTTCGAGCTCCCTATCTTACCGCCCGAAGGCCCTCTACTACTAACTACTTACCATCAGGTAGACTGCATGCTAGTACTATCTGATAAAAAATTAAATGTAGCTTATATAAAAATGTAAATACGTTAATGTAACTATTGTGAAAAGCGCATATTGCATATTCAAAAACTTATCCTTAAATTATCTTACAACAGATAAATTAACCGGTCAGGTAACAAAATTTATAATGTTCTCAGCCAAATATTTCGTTCCGTTACTTGCTAAAGGTCATGCTATTTATCCAGCGGACACCTACAATATCGGAATTCCTGGCGCCATGTCACAATTAAAACTTGCAATGAAAATTTAAATTGAAACATTAAAATTATTTTAAATTATTTTTATAAGCCCATTTCGCATGTGACCGAATTAAAATAATAACGTGAAGGGTTTTATTTTATTTGCTACCAAATTTTCGTTCATAAGTCCATTAATAATATACTTATTATTTTGATGTCAAATATGCCCGAAATATCTCTATACAGACCTCTGTCATATGTCGTAAGACATGTAGAGTGGAACATTCTCGGATATATAAATTAAAAAAACAACATTTAGTAGATATACAAATTCATACTTTAAATCTCATTTATTATTTTACACGTATTTCATACTACTTTATTTCCGGGGCTCCGCCCGGTTCGGTCTTGTTTATCTACTTGCTAAATATCAGTGTAATCCTACCAATACTTTTTGTGTGAAAGAGTAACAAAGACACGTACATCCTTACAAACTTTCGCATTTATAATATTAATAACTAGCTGCGCCCCGCGGATTCACCCGCGTAAGTTTCGACGATGATATGCCTATAGCCTTCCTCGATAAATGGGCTATCTAACACAGAAAGAATTTTTCAAATCGGACCAGTTGTTCCCGAGATTAGCGCGTTCAAACAAACAAACTCTTCAGCTTTATAATATTAGTATAGATATGTAACAAATAATTCGGCTATGATATTACTTAATCATTACTGTAGCTTTTTCAATATTATTTTAACTTTTGTCATCGCAACAAAATAAAACTACCGTATTTTATTTAACGGAGCAAAATATATTCATACCCCGTATTTTGAGTTAAAATTTAATTTTTATTTCATTGAAATTCATTTAACAAATTTTAAAGTTATGTTAGATTTTTTAACGCTGGTGAAACCGCGAGGCAAGGCTAGTTTTCAAATTAACTACATCAATAAGCTACATATATATCAACTACCTACTTAAATAACTATTATATTAGTGTAGTAGCCGCCTCTGATATATGAACCGAGTACTTGGTAAATCAATTTAATGTGCTCACTAATAAAGATCAAGCTATTTATCCGAAACGTCTGTACTACCTGCGCTCCTGGTAGCTTCATAAAATAATGGTACATTTTTTTAAGCAAAATAGCTATTAGCATATACCATAAATTCACTTTGAGCATAAAAACTATATATTCGAACAAGTCCAATATATAAAGAAATATGAGCGTGTGTTGAAATAGTAATTATTTATATCTGTTCGTTTGTTCAACACAAGCACAGGCAAAATTTTGCTATATATATAATAAATAGAAATGTTGGTTCATCATTCGGATATCAATCTGGCTGAGGTTCGAACACGGAACACTCAGCGTATCGGACCACTTTATCTAATCCTTTCTGTTGCGACACCGTAGGCACCATAGGTCTAAAAGGGAGTTGATTATCCGAAGTGTTTCAGCATAATTCTCAACGGTGGTAACGCATTTGTAACCGATTTCAGGAAGGACTCTAATAGGCTAACTTAGGGAGGCAATACCCACTTACTGTCAAACGGACTGTATTTACGGATTGTACTTATTTGCTACTTCTATACTATAAAAAATAATAACTTTAGTACACTGATAATACAAATATATAGTATACAAGTATTCAGGGCTGTTTTTGAGATAAGTTTCTACTAACGATTAACTTAAATAAACTTCGTTTTTCTATTTTTTTTAATATATAAGTTAACATTTACACTGATTGAGATCTCTATAATTTGTCTTAACAAAGGCGTCGGTAATCTTTTGTGTAAGTTATAGTAAAAAACATATTGTGTAAACTACTTTAAGCTTTGTAACTGATCCAATTACTACCAAAACTAACGATTCATCTACAACAAAGGTTCTCAAACTTATTCCATGTAGCACCTAGTTTTGGGATCAATAATTTTGAAATAAAGGTCAGCAAAAGGAACATTTTCTTTAGGGAGATTCGGGAGACTTCCCAGTACGCCACGCGACTGCGATTTTTAATACACTATCTTTAAAGTTGTTAGGCAAAAAAATGGATTATATTTTTTACGTGGAAAACAAAAGAGACCTCGCAAATTTAATGTTGCCAACATCGACATTCGAAAAACAATTAACACCTATTAATTAAACCGTTTCAACGCACCCCCATTTTTGCTGAGCTACTCACTGACCCTTTTCAAGTCTCCAGCACCCATGAGACATTATCGTTCACTTTAAGAAACACTGATCTATAACAAAAGATTAATTTCATCCAATTGGTTATCCGGTAAATCCATTTATTTCTCAAACAGTGTTCGCTTCCAATAACTGTACTCTGAATCAATTTGTAACAAGCCGTAACGGCGTCCTTATTTTTGAAACTGGTAGTTGATTTTATGTGAAATTTTGTGAAGTATTTTTTATTATATCTTTTTAAATAACCGGTCGTTCACCTAACTTTAAGTTAAGGTGATAGAAACATGCTCTTTTTGATACTGTCCCACTGGCAAGAATAAGAAATTTAAGTTTCTTATTGTTTATATCTAAACAAGCTAATACCCGCGGCTCCGCCCGTTTCTTTCACGTTTATCACGTTTATGATTAGTTCATGCATTAATCCAGTTCATAAATAAACTAAAATTCTAAAATTTCAACAAAATCCGACCAGTACTTTTTGCGTGAAATAGTAACATACACACATATATTCTCACATACTTTCGCATTTAAAATATTAGTAAGTTGTAGTAATATTATAAATAATTCTATGTTAGACTCTTGGACACAATTTTCCATCACTAAGATGGAAGATGTACTAGTCCTTTAAATGATGAACACAGAACCTGATCATCATGGTCACTCTTAATACGAGTTTATTAAATTACCCAGAAACAATCATCGTTTACGTTTTCACCAACACGTATGGGCAAAAACATAAACGGTGATGGTTTTGACAAAAGTATATAAACTCCCACTGAGGGTACTTTATACCACTCAGAACAAGACTACTTTTTCTTATCACACCCTTTAATCCAAAACAAAGTAACTTTAGACGCCTGTTAAAACGCAAAAGGTATGAAATTGGCTGGTGTGACTGAAAGTTTTACCACATTTTATGTATTAGGAGTCTATGTTTACTTTGTCTGTGGTTTTTCCAATCTAGCCTAAATATCTTACAGCACGAAGAAGTGTTGCCGTTGCTTCGAACTAATCGATCGTTAGAACATCGCAAATATTGGTCCACTGCTGTTTCTGGTACAGCTAGATCAATTAAGTGGACACCGGCCGGTATTGAGATCTCAAGGAATGTCCTTGAAATAGAAAATATGACTTAGCTGAAGTAGTTATCTTATTTTTATCCATAAATATAATAAAAAAGAAATTTCCGCAAGAAATATCACTTATAAAATAGAAATTATGCCTTACTAAGTAGTTACCTCACACTAATCTATCGATTATCTATACTAATAAAGCTGAAGAGTTTGTTTGTTTGTTTGTTTGAACGCGATAATCTCAGGAACTACTGGTCCGATTTGAAACATTCTTTCGGCGTTAGATAGCCCATTTATCGGGGAAGGCTATAGGCTATATATCATTACGCTAAAACTAGCAGGAGCGGAGCACCAATGAAGAATGTTTCAAAATCGGGGTTTTTTTTTCTAATGAGAGCTTCCACTGCATGCGCTGCATAAAAGGTTAAAGTTAAAAAAAATATGTATGACAGAATTGATGCCCTTTAAAAGTTCTAAAAAAAAGTCAGCGACAGCATATATCTTTATATATTTATCTCACTGTACCCTTTTACATGCTAACCAAATTTGTTCCAAAATAATGCATTATTTGCGAAGTTGTTTTTATAAATATAATATTTATTCTTATCCAAATAAATAC
>MOOZ01000115.1:375214-386891 GCA_002930495.1 Cecropterus lyciades | reverse complement strand
GGTCTATTATTTTCATGATAATTTGTTTAATTCGACGTTTTTTATGCGTTTTCGTTAAAAATAGTTACCTATATGTATTTTCAAGATGCTTTAGTTACTAGTTTTCGTTTGATACCTGAATTGTCGTGATAATAAAAATGTCGTCTCTTCCCCAAACCCCCCTCCCCCCTCTTTGACCCCTATTAACGGGTACCATTTTTTAAATTTATAACGATCTTAATGATATGTAATATGTCACAATCCGTCAAGCAGTTGGAGCTGTAGCATGTACGAATGTAAATAGACATATGTACATACTCGCAAACTATTATTTTTCTTCTGATGCAGTCGGTTAAAAATATTTTTGTGGCACAAAATTTTAAGTTACCGTCATTTTCTACAATAGATCCAAGTTAGGACAAGTTCTTTAAACTCAAATTTAATCAAATGTTCATACTTTAAATGGTGTACATTTCCGAGACATGTCGGGGTACTCGGCGAGAATATATTGTGTGTTAATATATTCGGATGTGTTACGTCTAATGCTGAATAATTGGGACTGGCTCCCGCCCGCTGAATTATAAGTACGAAGGATGCTGCGATATTTACAAATGTTAGTACTGCAACATTAATAATATTGTCATTTTAACTCTACAGCAAGTTCTACTCCTACATTGCTTATTATTTTTTATCGTATGGAAGTAGCAAACGAGCATGCAGCCCACCTGATGGTAAGTGGCTACTGCCGCCCATGGACATCCGTAACCAACCGTAGGTAAGATCAAAGTCTCACCTAAGGTTAGCAACAGATGCGTTGCTACCCCTGAGGACTAAGATAGAATGCCTCGGAAAATTATGTCTCCCTTACCACACCCTTCAGACAAGAGCACAGCAGCGCATAACACTGCTGTTATTAGGCAGAAATAGGTGTGGCGGTGGTGCTTCTGGAGTCGAACCACAAAGAGTTCTACCACCTTCAAATTAGCGAATAAGCCACCAAACGGATGGTAAGTGGTCACTGCCGTCGATAGACACCTGTTATGTTCACAGATCACCCTTGAGGACTAAGTTGGCGCGCCTCGTTTTGTTAAGGCAGAAGTAGCTTTGACAGAAAAAGCGACGATAGAACAATCTAACCGAAAGAAATCTTAAAGATATTTAGAAAATATATAATAATGTTATGTTTATATAATGAAATTATAATTTGAGTATTTGACACTTAAATTTAATTGAATTTAATCAAATTTTAATTAAAACATTTCACACGGCCGCGTGTGTGACCCGCGTGGCGGAGCGGTCACCATACCGGTTTGACACGCAGTGGGTCCCGGGTTCGATCCCCGGCCAGACAGAAATCTGAATGATGACTTTAGATTTCTGTTCTGGGTCTGGGTGTTGTGTATTCGTCTTTGTGTGTCCATGGCACCCACGACAAAGGAGAAAATTCTATGAGTGTAGAAAGCGTGTTTTTTTTAATCAAAATTGAATATAATGATATTATAATTTGAGTACCTATTTGACATCTATCGTTACTAATTAAAAACATTAATAATCTGGAAAGTGACATACATTCATCTTTGGCAAATTTGTAATACTTGTATTTATGTTTTAAATGTAAATTTTCTATTTTATTTTTGTATAATTTATTGTATGCCCGTCTGTGGCGGGAATATGGAGGACTACGAAAATTTAGTTGTACCCATTACATTGTACCCATATTCCACAATAATAAATGATTTAATTTGATTAACCATTTGTTGTCTCCATGAGGTCTAAAGTACCAACAGAACATTGTAGTAAATTATTCTGCAACTGTTATAATTGAAATACTCTTAATAACCAATTGTATTACATCCTTTTAAAAGAATTAAGAAAGGAATTATGGGAGAAAAAATCTTTACGTTTTAAGTAATTGTATGGTAATATATTCGGATGTCTATTTCTGAATAATTGCTTCAGACTGTCGCAGGCTGCATTATAAACAGAGCTCAGATTTGGATGCTGTGTAAGCGGTTCGAACGCGAGCAGAATACTTACGTATTTACATTCACGAATAAGCAAAATAGACTGCTAATATAAAAAAGAGAGTAGCAAAATAGAGTGCATATTTAATACTTATTATCCACCCAAATGTTATTTTGCTATAGCTATTAATTTTAACTAGCTATTCCCCACGACTTCGTACGAGCAAACTATAAGCTATTTGTGGTTCGAATTCGGAAGTCAACTGTCACACCTATTTCTGCCTAATAACTGCCTAATAATTCAACAGTGTAATGCACTGTTGAATTCTTTTCTCACGGGTGAGTAAGTGAGACATACTTATCCAAGGCGTTCCAATTTAGTCTTCAGGGATCAGCAACGCATCTGCGGTCAACCACTGGTAATACTCTGATCCCAGCTGGGGTTGATAACAGATGACCACGAGAGGCAGTAGCCAATTAGCATCAGGTAGGCTGCATGCTCGTTTGCCACCTCTGTATTGTAAAAAAAGTTGGTTCATTATAAAATTTAACCAAATTTCTGGTTGAGAATTTGAGTAACAGGTACTATAAGAAATAAAAAACAACTATAGACAATTATAGAATATTTTACTTAAACACTAAAATGGATAAAAAATATATTTAATTGCTCTCAAAATCTTTCTCGATCGTACTAATTCCTACAAAATTCCTAGAAATCGTTAGATCGACTTATCATTCGGTCATCAATCGTAATGCGCGATATCTCGGAATCGAGAATAAATACACCTCTCAAACAAAACAAGATCTTGGTACAACATATCGGATTATGCTTATCTCGATATCTGCGGGACATCGTGAGAACAATGTTATATGCTACATTGTTAACACTAATGTGACGTATGCACAAAAAACTGAATGTATAATGAATAGGACATAGTATTGATGTTGATAGCTGGGGAAGCGGTTTTGCTTCATATCATTGTATGTATGTCTAGTATATGTGTAGACAACCATACATATAGTTTGTAAAACTATATGTATGTATGTCTAGTATATGTGTAGACAACCATACATATAGTTTGTAAAACTATGTGTAAAAAAATATTAAAATTAAAAAACTACGAGTATCACGTCTTTTCTTCTTGTAATTGAGTGGAGTGACAATTATAACGATGCGACAAAGAGTTTCAGGTTTAATTCCCCGGCCAGAAAATTTAAATGAGTTTAGATTATTGCTATAAATATGGGTGTAGCTATGAATATAAAAAAAAATGTTATACATATAAATTTTATTACAGTAAAAAATATCAATTATTCTTCTTTACCACGAACAAAAAATAGATAGACTTTTATTTTTGAACTGAAACTTCATTAGAATTGTTGTGATTTGAAACTCGATGAAACAAAAATGTTTTACGATAACAGTTTTCGGCGCTCCCACTAGATGGCGCTGTGCCCCTTCCTGATTCACGCTAACGATTTTACTTCATAAGCTATGAGCTGAGTTCAAGTTTGTATATGTCAAATAAGATTTCCGAACATCGGACTGCACTGATTATATTAAGTAATAATCAGTGCAGTCCAGTGTTCGGAAATATTGCTGTTGAAAAGCAGCTTATTTTAGAAATAAATTATTTTTACTGCTTACTTCACAAATATTAAGATCATTACTATTAAAACAACAAAATTAGCTGACTCACTTCAATTAAACTTGAAGAGTTATGCATACACACAAGCGACGATGTTCTGACATAAGGCATGTTTGTATCCGAGTAGGCTCATTCTATACTTCATAATTACTCCCAGCATTAAATCCATAAATTAAGAATCGCGACAAAAAACATAGTAAATCAAGGCAATCTCTATAAAGTCATCTCTGTAGCGACTCGATCTGTGGAATTGCTTGTAATTAACGAGTGAATCCGCGGGGGGTACTTGTTTATAATTTATAAGGCAGATAAACTAAGTCGAAGAATTTCTACTTTAACTCTTCGTTTCAAATACTTTGCTATAAAAGGATAATCTGCTAATGATGAGATCTTTATCATCGGTTAAAATTAGATGAGTGGAGCGCAACAGTCGTGGATCAAGAAAATAATGTATAGTAACACAACAGGTAAGAGCATTCTTGGAATTGAATTAATAAGAAACTAGCTTACCCCCGCGTCTCCGCCCATTTTGGTCACGTTTACGGTAGTGAGTATCCTATGTTTTAATGCAGGTCATAAACTATCACTTTGCCAAATTTCAACGGAATCCGACCAGTTCTTTTTGTGTGAAAAAGTTACAAACACAAGTACATCCTCACAATCTATCGCGTTTATAATATTAGTAAGTTTAGTTGTGCCAGCGGTTTCTCCCGCGTTTAAAAAAAAAAATCTTGATTTTAGTAAAATAACATTTTTTCAAAGAGGAATGATAGCAACTGAAAACAGCGCCCGCGACGGCGGCTCAGTGCACGTTGAGCGCGCTTATTTTGGGTTCGCGATAATCGCGAAAAAGCCTCATTTAATTTCTAAAATAAAAGTAGCTTATGTCATGACTTAGGCTATTTGTACTGTTCATTTGCAATACCACTGAAGTAAACACATTGACAGATTGTATGTTTGTGGTAGAAAAATAAAAATCTACTTTTTTTTACCAGATGATAGAACCAGTGTAGATCGACCGGGGAGGTACCATCGTCACACCTATTTCTAGCGTGAAGCAGGTATTGCGTTTCCGTGAAGGGGTGTGGTAGCCGGCTCACTTGTATTTGAGACGATCATCTTAGTCCTCGTGAGTAGTAACGCATCGTTGATCGACTTCTGATAGAACATCTATATATATATATATATTCTGATAGAACATATATGAAGTTGTTTATAGATGTAGAGTAGATATCCATGAGCGGCAGTGACCACTTACCATCACAACTACTACGACTTACAAACACTATACATGGGCATATACGGCATTGTATGCGATTAGTTTCACAGGCACAAAAATGGCAAAATGGCACCCATTTTATGGAAATTGAAAAAGTTCAGCAGTTTTCACGAAAATTGGAAAGACTCTATTTCTTATACTCGTAAGTTATAGTTTCGCTATCTCATAAATTATTTATTTTTTTTACTTTTTTTGGTATGGAAGTCGGATCTTTTTTTTCATTACAATAAGCATATAGTGAAATTTTTAAAGCGGTCTTTATTTTCACCTACCGTCGCTATTTAAGGGGCTCCCTTTAACAAAGCTTTAGCTACACCAATGTACTATGAACGCACCTTACGACCCAATCGCAAATGATTTCAATAAGCGAATCTGACGGCTAAAACGCCGTTATTTATAGTATAAATTATTGGGTTTCAATATTATCATATCGCCCGGGGCGCTTATAATCAACCTGTCATTGCTTCTATGGCATTACAACCACATGGCTGGGACAAGCTGTATTTTCGACGTTTTACGGCCCACGTGTGAGAACACTTATCCTAAATAATGGCGAGGACTTTGCCGTGTTAAAGTTAACGACTTCATAAGCAGAATTAAGCTCTTGGAGCATTAGTGTTAATATGTCAGCGGAAGCGATAGCTTGGTAAAAGGTTCTGGATTGTTAAGTTAATTTTATCGAAAGACGGGAATTATTTTCCTGCTTTATTAGTAGGATATTAAAAAACTATATTTTGTTCATACATTTCCTAACTCACAAACAGTATGATGCATTTAGCATTCAAAAAAAGTGGAAAAGTACGATGGCAACACTGCATGCGTTGGTTTACATTTCTATCGCTATGATACCTCACGGAGGGTTCGTGCCATAAATTTACAACTTAATATTTTAAATTTGTCTTATTCGTTGTTAATTCAAAGAAATTCATAAAACACATATCGTGAGTACCCGTAACATTTTAAAATAAATTACATTCCTATTCTTTACAGGTTTGATAGAAATGACGAAAAAATAACATTTATTATTAATAACGATGTGATACATTTCATCATTATGAACTTAATCATTTGTATAACAAGTAGACCGGCCGGAAGTCAATCAACATTTACTTATTAAATAGTAAGTCTTAAATGAAATAAAACTCGTCATAAATTATTTATTTAATCTAGTCGCTAGGTGTTAGTGAGAACGTGTAAATTAAATTTTATTGATCAATGATTCTATCACTATAACTGTCTTCGTACCTCACGGCCACAGGATGCGAGTAAATAGCTTAATGACTTAGTTAATAAATTAACTGTAGGATCTTAGTTGAGTAATTGTAAAGTTGTTTCTAAAGGCTTAAGTGATAGCTTTCTACACTGTAAAATTAATTACCTACGTGATAGTTAGAAAGTACTAAAAATAAAGAAGTAGTTACAAAGAAAAAGACAAGCCCTATGAGTTTCTTGCCGGATCTTCTGAGTTGCGCTCGTGTTTTGATCCGGTGGTAGAGTAAGAAAATATATTGTGACAGAAAATTTTGTAAGTGCCCCTGTAGGCCTACAAAATAAAGATATAGTATATATATCAGTATATAATATCAGTTAATTGCAAATGATAATTATTAAAAAGCGTAGTTTTCCAAAACTTTCCCATTTTATTGGTTAACCACTTAATATGTTATTTATATTTCCAGGTACAATATGACAAGATGAGACTGGAGTCAAAATAACAACGTAAGTGTTTAACCTTTATAATTTATATGAATAATAATATAACATTTTATTTACTCGACTTATAATACGAATGGAGGAGATACAAAAATTTATAATTATTTAGTTCCAACGCTTTTGACGACCTATTTAGTTGTGTTAAAGTGCTCGCATTGACGTCAATTTTGGATAACCCTTAATAATCTAAAAAGGTAATAATATCCGGTGTTACTTTACGGCAACATTGTTTTCCGATTATAAACTTGGGATAAGTACTACTTCGCAACAATCTGAATTCAATTTTATGCTCACTGCAAGATTTTAAACAAAAATAAACGTAAACGATTTTTACACTCATAGCCCCACAATAGGATTTTCTCCTGTGTCGTGGGTGCCATGGACACACAAAGACGAATACACAAACACCCAGACCCAGAACAGAAATCCAAACTCATCATTCAGATGTCTGTCTAGCCGGGGATCGAACCCGGGACCCACTGCGTGTCAGACCGGTATGGTGACCTCTCCGCCACGCGGGTCGTCGTACATATGCCACATCTATGTACATAGCACAGTAAGAACGACCGAACTCGAAACTTTGGCAATTTGGCAATTAAATATTAGAACTGCTCCTAATGGTGTAGTATCTAGTCCACCGAATTTAAAAAAGATGATTTTGTGCTTAAAAAGTACAAACATAAATGTTAAGTCCCTTTAATAACCGCGCTCTTCAAGAGATTTCCCAAATTACGATAACAATTTTTTTTTTTCACTAACTACAAATTTTGCGTTAGGTCCCTTTATTCTCAACGTACTGCATGTTACTAGTGGATTCGTTTTCATTCTAACTATATAGTCTAAAAAGGATGTCTTATTTTTTTTTTATAGTATGGAAGTAGCAAACGAGCATGCAGCCCACCTGATGGTGGGTTGCTAATGCAGCCCATGGTCACCTGTAATCAACCGTAGGTAAGATCAGAGTCTCACCTAAAGTTAGCCACAGATGCGTTGCTACTCCTGAGGAGTAAGATGGAATGCCTCGGTAAAATATGTCTCCCTTACCACACCTTTCAGACCAGAACACAACAGCGCATAACACTGCTGTTATTATGCAGAAATAGATGTGGCAGTGGTGCTTCCGGAGTCGAACCACAAAGAGTTGTGCCACTTCTAAAATTATTATAAACATCTTATAAACCTTTCCTTTCCTTCAGTTACTTATGTTACGATTTTTCCTTCATACTACGTTTTTTTTAATAAGTATGCTATATTTTTCTTCTCTACCTAGAATCACATCAGCAAGTACTAAACAGCAATCAATTTGATTTATCCACTGTAATCTTGCCGATTTAATATGTAATATCCTCTCAGAGCACATTTTTTCTAGCTAATAATGAGCATTCGCCTTACTTATGATACCATTAGATGGCTATAATTATAAAATAGATCAGTGCTCATGTTTACACATTATTCCACGACTTCATCTCCCTCGACCACTTACATTTGAAATAGTCTGATTATGACGCTTAGGGTTGCCACAAGTAAAGTATAAAACTTTTTTTTATTAGGTTGAAATAAAAAACGAGCATAGAGTCCACCTGACGGTAAGTAGTTACTGCGGCTCATGGACATCTGTAAACAACTTCATATAGAATAAGGGTTCTATTTGAAGTCTCCCGAGGACTGAGACGGTCGCCTCATACATAAGTGAGCTAATTAATTAAAGTTTTAAGCAACAGGTATAGGAAAGGTATGAAGGTGGTAGAACTCTTCGTGGTTCGACTCCGGAAGCACCACCGCCACACCTATTTCTGCCTAATAACAGCAGTGTTATGCGCTGTTGTGTTCTGGTCTGAAGGGTGTGGTAAGGGAGACAGGCAACGCATCTGTGATCGACTATACATAGAACCTCTCTTCTATATAAAGTAATTTACCCATGGGCGGCAGTAACCACTTACTAAGATCGACTGCATGCTCGTTTGCTCGTTAAGTTGGGATGCTTCGTATAAATGTCCCTTACCACAATAATATACATATATTCTTAATATTAAATTGTCAAAACCCAAAACGAATAATCCAAGCCAAAGTATGTACAAATATATCACACGATCGAAGGATCTTCGATTAATCCCTTGTGCCCGCGGAGCGATATATGTTACGTTTGCGCGTTTTACTGGCTTTACAACTTTTCCAAGGAAGTTTTTGACGTGATGTCTGCATTACCCTCCCGCCATCACACCACTCGCCATGAGGTTCCATCGCTGGTTCTAGAAATTTCAATTTGCACGTTGTTTGCATGACACTATTGTCAAAAAAGCGCTAAGGAGCTAAAAATTCTATTTTTAAACCGGCGACGCATTGGCGATTCATTTGGATTGTAAATGTCCAGAAGCGACAGTGACTACTTTCAAACAGGTAGCACGTCTGCCTCATCGTTAGATTAATCTATAAATAAAAATGGAATCCCTGTTTTTTGACATTTGTAATCATACAGTTGATTACAAATGTCCATGGGACACAGTGACCACTCGCCATAAAGAAGCAAACTTATTTGCTACTACAGTTTTATAAAAAAATACTTAAAACATCCGTATTGACAACCTTTCCCCCGACGATATCCTTCAACTACCACAGCATATCAGATAGGATATAAATCTAAATCTAAGTAACTTTTTCCATATTACGTCCAGTAGCGATCCTAGCGGGCATAATTAAGACTAAAGATATGCCATATCAGGCTCAACGGTTCATTAAAACTAGCAAAGCGCATCTATCACTGATCGATTGCACGATAACGGAAGTAACAAGAAATGTGTAATGTAAGAACATGATCGAATGTATGAAGTAGCTTATATAAATCTTCGCGTCTTATAATAGGACAGTAATCTTGGAATTGTGGTTGTATATTATTAACTGTAATTATCTTACGCTGCAACGGTACAGGAAAGCACAGGGAATGTTACATGTCTAAAACATCTCCATATGTTATCTCGTAAGCAAGGCGGATCGGAGATTTTTAACTGATTTTTGAATAGAAAAGATAGCGATAAAAAGTCTATGTAGAAGAATATAAAAAAGAGCTACCGAAATCAGTAGAAAATTGGTGCAAAATAGATCCTTTTTGTCTAAAACTATCGCCCTTTTGAGCCTTGAAGTCACTAATATGTGTAGGTACATCATTTTTATATCATGTCTAGGGAACATAATTAATCCTATCAGACATGTATTATAAGTAATTTTGCTTAATTACTTAAGCCTTATGAGTATGATTTTAAATTTTGCGTGCTTGGGTTTCTTAACCCTCCATTGGATCCGCAATCAAAATTAGCTTCGCCCAACGATTCCATACGGTTTCGTTTTCTTTTTTTTTAATGAAGTTGATGAGCAAAAGTCGCTGTATTGTGATCTGTTGTTTACATTTTATTCATTATTAACGAAACAATGACGGTATTGCTGAGTTCCCTGATTATTTGTGAATTAGTAAATATGCATTCGACTCAAATGATAACTTAAATAATACTATGAGCTTTATATAAAATGTTCCCAACCAGTATGAGAAGTATAACACTTGGATAACATACTTAATGTGTAGACCAACGTGTGCAATAATGCAATAACAATAATTCCTATAAAGTTTGGTGAATTGTAGCAAGTTCATAAGTTATATAAGAGTTATATAAGATTATGATCCTTATACGGGAAAGTTCACAATTAAGTCAAATTTCAATTGAATCACATGTGCACCTACATGACAATGATAATAATTTATGTTAATTATACTGCCTTGGACAGTGAAGAATCAAGTCCTTAAGAATCAAATAAAACTATGATCCTTATACGGAAAAGTTCACAATTAAGTCAGTTCTTCTGAGTCACGTGTGCACTCTACTTAAAGCGCATCAAAGTCGTGTGGTCGTGTCGCCGGGTGATTTATCGTAAGGCGGTCTAATTTAATTGATCGTGCCGATTCATTAGGGAGCGTATCGTAACTCGGCACAATGGTCGCTATATCCTTATCCGTTAACCCCTGGACTTCGGCTATGACGTGCTCTGTTTCAATCAATTAAGGTCAATCAATGGGGTTTAATTATTAAGTTTAGTATAGGTTGAGAGTCGGTAACATATTGATTCGTGATAAAAGATCTAATTTTTACCTGACTACGTCAGAAGGAGGGTGATGTTTTTCGAGCGTATGTATGTTTGTTCATTTCTTTGACACACGCCCAACGGCAACAGATTCTGACATATGAAAAATCATTAGAATCGCTTCAACTTGCAGAGTGATATAGACTACATAAAAGTGGCGCCTGTAAATAGTGGAAAAAAGAGGAGGGGGCTTTTTTATTATTATGACAATATGGGTGTCAAATGATATTAAGTAGACCATTCACATAAACATTTTCTATAACAAGACAAGAAGATTATGCCTTCATTAAAAATATAGTTTACCCGACTACCTCTTAAGGATGATAATGTTTTTTCGAGCATATGTGTCCATGTTTGTTTCATTGACTCGCTCTATGGCTCAAACGGATAAATGGATTTTAACATTTGAGGTATCATTGATTTTTTCTTTGTTTTTAAAGTGACATAGGATATAATTTTAAAATATGGCACCTGAGAATAGAAAAATACTAGTAAAGAGACCAACACAAAAATATGAGTATTATAACATTTTTATGTAATGATTGTAACGAAAACTCCTTACAATCGTAATAAATAAATTATCAGGAAAAAAACAAGCGAATGCAACCATCTTTTGCTATCACCTACTGATAACAACCGTTTAAAAAGAGGACAGATACCCAAAAAACCGTAACCATAACCAATGTTCATTACAGTTAATTCGAATATTATACGAAAAGTTCGTTTTGGTTATTTAAGTTTAACAGATTTACATTTAAATTTTAAAAAATGTGTATGTACTATATTAAATTATTAACTTTATATCGTGTACTCATCCTGGAATATAGAGAAATTGTTTTTAAGTTAGAGCTTTGTAACCTATTTTCGAAAGGTCCTCGAGTGGCGACCACGTTTAGGCAAAAGGAGCACGGGTGTGGAGCACGCCCCCCGACCAGATGGACCGATGACCTGAAGAATACAGCGGG
>MOOZ01000115.1:364481-375064 GCA_002930495.1 Cecropterus lyciades | reverse complement strand
AAAGGAGCACGGGTGTGGAGCACGCCCCCTGACCAGGTGGACCGATGACCTGAAGAATACAGCGGGGAACCGTTGGATTCAGAAGGCTCAGGATCGGTTGGAGTGGTGCCGATTAGGGGAGGCCTATGTCCAGCAGTGGACCTCAAAAGGCTGATGGATGGATGGATGGAACCTATTTTCCACAATTTAAGTTTCGCCGCCCTCAGGACTAAGAACCTCTACATATGTTACATACATATGTATATTATGCAACCAAACCAGACTGACCAGTGTTCACAAAAACTGATCAGACACGGTATCTTCTGCTTGACCCAAGACAGATAAAATTGAATATGGAAAACCGAGGTTCCGGACACGCTACACATGTTATCTTACAAGAAACACCTCAATAATGCATATGTAGTGATCATGTCGTTTTACATACTCGCAACACTATATTCAGACGCAAAAACTATTTTTTGTCACCTTATCAATGTCTTATATGTCTGTACAAAGCTTTTTAGTATATGTTTACGTTACACGATTTACATAGATGCCGTGGATTTTTCCTTGAATCGAGAGGGAAGACGCTACTTCAAAAAACAAGTCAATTTTTTGTTTAAAAATATTAAAACAAAAAATTCTACTACTTAAAAACCGTTCGATTGCCTACAGTTTCAGTTTATTGTTTTAAACAGTCAAATTTTGGTTTTATATTAACATATTTTATTAAAGCTTTTTATGAGTTTTCGTCAACATAGAAACATAAAAGTATTACAAAAAAAGATACTTATATGTCTTTGAAATGGGCTATTTAGCTTTCATTTGACTCCCATATAGGCATGATGATAAAAAATTGGTCCCTTCTCCCCTTTTTCCCTACTCTCAGGCGCCATTTTTAAAGATTATGTAGCTTATGTCACTCTGCAAATTGAAACGACTCTAATCATACGTTACAATCCGTCAAACGCTTGGAATGTGTAGCGATCACCAAAAAATTAACATACATACGCTCGCAAAAACATCACCCTCCTTCTTTTTTTTTCATTAATTGGCATCCAGCGTACGCATACGCGCGACGCGGAGGGGTACCTCCGCTACGTTGTAGTACAATTTTAACGAGCAAATGTTATATTTCTATAATTAAAATATAGGTGTAACTCGTTCGAATTTGATGGCTCATCTATAGACGTTATCTTTTACTTTTTAAATGTTTTCTCACTTATCTTTATAGCGTTGGGGTATTTTTTTTAATTTTTATTTTATGTTCTCCCAAAAAGTACTCAACACGCCTAAAGAAGTTTTCACTTAATAAAAACTGCTGTTAGCCATCAAAAGTAACGCCAGTACAAACAATAAATTGTCACCGCGTATGAGTTAAACGTTTCCTCATGACTGTATGAAATGCAATGATGAAATTACGAGGATCACGGCTGTCACGCTAAACGCGCGGTCACGGTGACGGGACGCCGCTCGTTAGCTAGCGATATATACCTAGAGCAGGGGTAGGAAACAGTGCTTCCAGATGCATTGTAATTACAATAGATCTACTGTATATTCAACTTTTAATTGTATACTGTAATGGTAGTCAATTTTATTTCGAAATTTTATCGAGGTCGTCAAATTGCACAGAAAGTTGTAAGTGTAGTGTGAAAATACAGTATTGTTTAGGAAACACTGTAATTTTACTCATAAACAATGACAAATATGTATTTTTTTATATATGTGTCTTATGATATATATATATACATATACATATATATACTGGAACTTTTGTCAAATGGTTTCTATACGGGTCTTCAATATTATTAATATCCGAAAACAGTATCTCGCAGGCACAAGTAGATGAAAATATGACCAGCCCAAATATTGTATCACGTATCGTCAATGGCGTGCCATTGGTTCACCATCCCTGTCCTAGAGGTTTAGATTCAATCGTTCATAAAACGTGCTATAAATCGTACTTGTACATCATAAATTCGTATACTTATCCTTACTTGCGACTGAGCGGGCGGTAATGAATAGTTGCCGTTTCGATAAGTCCGTGGTGTAATTTTAGTGTTGGTGAAATTAAGTTTATCATGGTATCCTAAAAAAAAATTCAACCAATTATGACATAGCATATATATCCAAAATTAAATTCAATCAAGACATAGCATTACCATATAAAGAGTCCTAGATTACTCCTAAGTCTCCGCTCGCGTTCACATTTACCCATCACGGTAATGCGTATCCCAAGTGCCAATCCAGGTCATAAGCTCTCAATGTAACTTCAGCGAAATCCGACTAGTAGTTTTAGCGTGAAAGAGTAACAAACAGACATACATCCTCAAAAACTTTCACAAATGTAATATTAATAAGATACGTACGTGGAAAACAATTCACCATTTTCGTTGCACAAATTCAATTCGAAATTTATCTTCATTTCAAATGAAGATAAATTTCGAATTAAAATCAAGACTAAATCATTTTTAAACGTTTTATTAGAAAAAATCAAATTATGAAATTAAAAACAGAATATGTTGAAATTATTCATGTGACAGAAGTTTATCTTTTATAAGATTCTCATTTTGTAATCATGAACATTTTGTCTAATATTTGAACAGTATTAAATTGCCACATTCACCTTTACTTATAGTATCTAAAACTTCATCTTTCTCAAAAAGCCGAGACTCCAAACGTACCTCAATGTCATTCGAGGACCGGTAGGAAATATCAATAATAATTGACATTCAACTCTACAGAATCCAGCCAGCGATGTATGGCAGCAAAAAAGAAAACATCGAATTAATCGCGCCCAATAATTAGCATGAAAAAACTACATGCTACGTGCTATCTGGACACGTTTAGTGAGCCTATTCGTTGAAACTCGTTCATAGTTCGCCTTCCCGGCCACATTCTCCGATCATTTTAGGCAAATATTATCGTTTTTCGAAGACTTCTCAAGAACTTTTACCGAACTATTAACATTTTTCGTAGTAGTTATTTACACCCTTAAAGACCTACATGCGTAAGCGCTCAGCGTTTTCAACGCCCAATAATACGCTATAATGACCTATTTATAACACCATAATGACGAATACCTAGAAATATGTTGAAGTGTAATTTGAAGGACAAGAATTGTTTTTTGTTTGTACAAAATGTCTCCATAATAAATTCCTACATCACTCCACGACATCGTCATAAGTCTTATAAAATACTAGCTGCGCCCCACGGTTTCACCCGCGTATTAGTTACTACAAAGAAAACTAATTTATGTATTTATTTGGATAAGAATAAATATTATATTAAAAAAAAACAACTTCGCAAATAATGCAATATTTTGGAAGAAATTTGGTAAGCATATAAAAGGGTACAGTGAGTTTACCTGAAAAGATAGACATATGCTGTCGCTGACTTTTTTTTAGAACTTTTAAAGGGGATCAATTCTGTCATACTTTTACGAAACTTTAACCGTTTACGCAGCGCATGCAGCGGAAGCTCTCAGAGAAAAAAAACCCCGATTTTGAAACATTCTTCATTGGTGCTCCGCTCCTGCTGGTCTTAGCGTGATGATATATAGCCTATAGCCTTCCTCGATAAATGGGCTNNNNTCTAACACTGAAAGAATTTTTCAAATCGGACCAGTAGTTCCTGAGATTAGCGCGTTCAAACAAACAAACAAACTCTTCAGCTTTATAATATTAGTATAGATTTACAAATGAAAATCTAGTTGCAAGCTCACTCGTTTTTTCCCACTTCCTATGTAATTAGGGCCATCCAGGAGCCTGTATCGTAATTACGCGGGGCCTATATATCTTGTTACGGTGGCGTGCATACGCAATTGATTCTGCACGTTCACGCGAGAGATCTCGACTACTTTACTAGCTTACGTTGCATAACAAAAAGTACGTTACCGCCATTTACACGCATCGGTAGGTACGTCGGTTGGCGCCTCCACTCCCCTGCCCCACCCACCGCACGCAACCAATCACAGTAATCCACTCAAAATTAGAACATTCCGCGCGATCACAATTACGTACGATGCGGTTTACGCGCGAATCGTGGCGGCGCCATTATTAATCTCACAAAAGGCAGAGGCATCGTCATTCAGCCTTTCGTGTGGGTATGCGATAATAATCGAATGATCGTTGTGCAACAGAAACCGCATACAGAACGTAATTAATAACCGCAAAATCGATTAATTAAGTATCGATTTTCCCGAAGCGATAAAGGAAACCATACGACCATAGAGATTACGTGTAATTATTTTAGAATTTAATTAATGGACAAATTAATAGATAGAAGCAAAGTTTTGCGCCAATAATCAATTATTGATGGATCACTTAACATTCGCAGTCAAATGTTAAAATACTGGACATAAGGCCACCTCAATGAATGCCGACAAAAAGTTCATTGCGTGTGGTATTATGGCATTCTCCGCAATTAAGGCATCGGAATGTTGGCCCCTTCTTATCAGATCCCACAAGATCGCAAGGTGGTTTGTGGTAAACCAACAGACTAGAAATAGTCAGTTACTAAAATTGCCATTTATTAATAAAATTATCTATAATTAACCTCAAATAAGATCAGCGTCTTGCCTTAGACACAAATAGATGTGGCGGTGGAGCCCCCGGACTCAAACCACAAGAGGTTCTAACAACTTTGAATTTCAACCGAATTTATTATTGCTGTTACTATACTATAGTTTCGATAAAGGAAGATTCCAACAGTGGCGTTAAGCGAAGAAAACGTGTCGTTCCGACTGATCTTGAGCACTCTGAATTCAGCGGTTGTCTACCGTCTTCAATCATCAGGCCACCTGTTGGCGGGTATCCAGAACTTTTACTCTTTATTCCTATCCTTTATCAGTTGTGTTCTCAAGAGTAAGTATTAATGTTTACTAAAATTATTATATAGAAAATAGACTGTTTGCAACGTCGTTATTCCATTCGATCCCTCTTAAAGGAGGCATCGTTAGCAATTGATCGCAATATAATATCTCAAAGCTCAATTACACCATCCGTCAATCCCTCTTCCGCTGCGAGCAATTTTGTCATTCAAAATCGTTAAAACCAGTCCACGACCCGTTATGGAATTAATTAATGGTCACTGGCCATAAGCCGATGTAAAGCAGACCTGTCTTATGTATAAGAAATTCGTTGGAAGCCCGTGCACCATCGTGACTGCATCAGTCAAATCTGCACTTGATATTCCACAGATAACATTCGTTACGACAATCAGAGACACTGATCCCACACTTTACATCGTCTGCTGAATATATTGCTTTTTAGGATTCCGTCTTCTGTACGGCTGGACTGTAATTTCCTCGGATATGTTCGTTACATGAAGTCGTGATTTATGTGGGGCAGAACTGCTGGAATAAGCTAGTGTTGACATAAAACTAAAATTATTAGGTTACATTTTTTACTCTATTTATTTGACATATTTCAAAAAACACTATTGTCATTTAATAGTTTTCCTTTAAATTAAGAATAATTATTATATTAATAAGGCAAGATATATTTCTAATATACATGATATTAGAAATATATGTAAATAAGTAAATATAAAATGCAAGGCAATATTATGAAGAAAATATTATATTTAATGTTAAAACTTTAATATTATGTTTATAATTCCTATACAACGTTGATCATCCCTCTAAATAAATTACATTATTATATATAGTTTTTAACTTACTTTGCTTTTATCAACAGGCGGAACCTCTAGTACCCAAAGATACGCTTCATCGTTTTTTTTATTTTTCTTATTTATTGACATCGTGGAATTCGATTCGCGGTTTTAAAACAAGACAATCATCGATAAATTGGACGTTCGGACGTAACACCTTTGCCTCAAAAAATATTATAGCCGCTTTTTTGAAGGTCATTATCATATTTAACACAAACCATGCTTTGGGCTAATTTATGTATTGAAACAGTGTATTTTATATTATTACGTATTTAGGGTTATATAAATAGAATAAAATATTTTTTCACGTCATTTGTAAAAGTATAACATTTATCGTACTTTTTTAAACTATTAAACTTTGGTATGAAGCATTTGCTAGAAACCTATGGGATTATAAAAATATTTATCTTAATCTGTGATCTTAATTGACACTGAAAAAGTCATAATGTTAACGTAAAAGCCACTTTTGGAATCTTTTATACTTATTTATAATAATTTATATATACAAAGATGTAAGAACGTACGAACACATGTAGAATAAAAGTCTAAAATATAATAATAAAATAAAATCTGCTTTGTCGCGGTTTGTGTGCAAATAAAAACTTAGTGTCTGCCTGTGGTTTTAAAATAACTATGTAGTATAAGTTGTATTTATCATACGTTAATCTTCCGTCTAAAGTGACTTTTTACTGAAACTTAGACAAACGTCTTAAATTAGGTCGCCTATGTAACCTTTTTTATAGTATGGAAGTTTATCTATTTTTTTTTTATAGTATGGAAGTGGCAAACGAGCATGCAGCCCACCTGATGGTACGTGGCTACTGCCGCCCATGGATATCTGTAATCAACCCTAGATAAGATCAAAGTTTCACGTAAGGTTAGCCACAGATGCGTTGCTACCCCTGAGGACTAAGATGGAATGCCTATGAAAATGGAATGAAAGTATGTCTCCCTTACCACACGCTTCAGACCAGAACACAGCAGCGCATAACACTGCTATTATTAGGCAGAAATAGGTGTGGCGGTGGTGCTTCCGGAGTCGAACCACAAAAAGTTCTACCACATTCAAAAACTAGCCTAACCTTGTAAATTGCTAAAAATATTTGAACATATTTATGCAAAGATGGCGACTGCAAGAATGACATGGGCTACTTTTTACCCCAAAGACATCTAGTATTCTGAATAAACAAAAAACATTAAAAAGTGTGTGTGAAATTTACACACAGCAGATGTGACACTTCTGAATAGTCGCCAACGAGAGATTGAGATGGTTATAGAGTATATATACTTCTGGTATTAGGATAAAAATGTAAGGTTTATTGTATTCTATCATTCATTTTAATGTAAAAAATTATATTACATATTAATATAATATATATAATGTATTCTATCTCATTCTCTCGCCGACTTAATCCTATACATTTATGTGTTTCTTTCTCTATCGTGACACTTCGTTTCATAAAGTCAAATCACAACGATTTTAAAGGAGATAAACTTAAAAAATACGAACATGTTGAGAACCACTCATAGCTCATGTTCCTAATTTAAAAACAGGCATTTCCCTTTTTTATCCAAACGAATTCAGTTGCATCAGCTAGTTACAAACGACCATAAATAGAGACTTGTTAGAACAGTACAAACTTGCAACAAAGAACTTGATAAATCCGACCCGCCCTAAGCATTTGAATCGAATGTACTGACAACCAATTAATTCCAGAGATAAAGCCTTCGCGTTCAACGGTTATAATATATTTCATTTCTTAATCACTGTACCGCTAGTGCACCTGACTATGGTACTGTTTGAAGTCGGTAGTTATAGCTTCTGGCTGTGACTTCGCATCAGGTACTATATATTTTTTTTTATCAAATGAAGTAACAAACGAGCGCGCAGTATACGTGATGGTTAGTGGTTACTGCCGCCCATAGACATCTGTAAGCAACTTCATACAGAACAGGTTCTATCTGCAGTCGGTCATAGATGCGTTGCTACTCCCGATGACTTACATGGTCGCCTCATATATGTGAGCCGACCAAGCCCGTTCCAGCGAATCGCAAGAACTGCTTCACGCTAGAAGGTGTTGCGGTGGTCGATCTACACTACTTCTACCACCTGATAAATCAATGAACGAATATTCTTCATATGGGTAGCAACGTGACTTTGATCGATCTAATGTCCACTCCAATCCTATCTAGGTTGGTTACAGATGTCCATGGGCGCTAGTGGTCACCTACTACAATACTGAGTGATAAAACAACTACAATAATAAGTGATAAAATCAAAAATAAGCCATTTTGAAAAATTTAATCTTCTAACGCTATCAAATAAATTCATCGTGTGGGTGTTCTCTAAAAAACTATAAATAAGCCGCACGGAAACACTATTAGAGGTTTAAGTTACTATCACACGATCTTCATGCTAGCTTACTGCGAGTTACACGGCCCAGTGCCACGCGACATATCACTTGCTAAACGCTTCTCGTTTTAATCAACCCTTTATCGCGCCATTAAATCAAACTGGTCGCATTAAATTCTTTCAATTCATTTAATACGAATAAGGTAACATTAGTAATTAAGCTGCAAAGAAACGAACAGACAATCATACCCTTTGTCCGGTAAAACATAACATGACAGGAGCTTTCGACTTCCCATTACGATTTACGACTACGTGGATAGGTTAAACTGTAGTATTTTACAAATAAAGTTGAAAGTGCAATAAATAAAATATGTAACTGCAAACATAAGATGGCGCGGTCCACTAAGATGCTACGCAAAAGGCGTTCCAGATCACGCTAAAAGCGTTGCGTTCAGTTTAACATAGAGACAATGCTAATAGGACAAGTACCGTGGAACGGAACGCATATGACAGTTTACAAGGTGGCCGCAGTAACGTGAAATGTTTGTTATTTTATTGTTTAGAAATAATTCCTATAATTGTAGTTTTACTGAGTCAGCTCGGCGTACGTTCCCGTTTTGGTACTAATACGACAAGTGAGGTTGCTAAGTGGATAAAATATTAGTACTAAAGAGCCCCTGACGTTCTCCGAAATCTCAATAGACGAAGACATAGATCCTTTTTAAGAGTATATTTTTTTTATTAATGTAATTGTTGTTTTTGCTATATCAATAAATATATCATAACCGCGAATGTATCTCACAAAAATAAAATATTACATACGCGCGCTCCGTGTTAAAATAAAATATCTTAAACCTCTAAAAAATAATTGTTTAATTATTTTATATACATAAATTGTTCTTATATTTAGTCATTTAACTACGGAAAAAATATTCTCAATGAACGCCCGCACAGAAATATTTTCTCGTAGTAACATAATATTTGTGTTGAAAAAGTAAACGTTCGAAATTCGAACGTCATAAAGGATAATGTTACCGCCGGCCCACATACATCGCGTCCCAAAAAATACCAATATATCTTTACGTTAATCATAACCCGTATCGTAATGCATTAAAGTTGAAAACAGACTTTTGCGTGAAAATATTATTTCGTAACAAAAGGCGTGAACAACAATGATGAAGGAGCTTGTCAGATACTGGTACAGCCATACAAGTCGGGTATAAACAATTGTAGGACATTTTGAATACGGTGTAAATGTCCTTGATTTGTGGGCAATGAGGATATTGTTTAAGGAATACTGAGATAATCTCTCCGTACTAAAGTTTCGCGTGTATGTTTAAAATAGGAATAGATTTTCTGGTTCTTTGAATTGTACTCGTAGTATTATGAACAACACAGGGCTAGTTTAAGGAGACATAAAACATAGTTCCCAAATTCTTTTGAGGCTAAACGTGGCATTAGCAACATGCCACGTTTAGTCTTACCACGTTTTTTATCAGATTGAAGTAGCATACGAGCCTCATAGCACTGCTGTTATAAGGCAGAAGGTGTGGCGGTGGTGCTTCCGGAGTCGAACCACAAAGAGTTCTACCACCTTCACTACGGTAAATCTGATATATTCGTAAAAAAATTGACATAGCTCTTATGAGGGAGGAGTTAAGGCGGAGGCGGAAGAGGAGGGTGACGAAAAAAAAAGGTTGTCTAATCTCTAAAAACTTTTCTCACCCCATAACAGACTTCAAAAATTGTTATTAAAAACATCTTCTTGTTTAAAAAATAATTCTTATATCAAATATGAAAAAGGGAGTCCGGAATGTTGGCACGTCGATCAATAAAAGACGTAATTAACTCGAACACTATTTATTTTTATTTTTCACTGAGATACAATGTTCACTTTTTAATGTTCACTGTTCAACGGTTGAATGTAGAATGCCTTCACCTTTAGACTGCAAACGACTTATCGACTCCTAGGGCAAAGCAGTACTATGCACTAACGCCATCTATCGCCAGTCATCACAACGTATTACTGCTTTATCCTAGAAGTATCAATTGAAACTAATTAATTTAAATGTAACATAATATAAACCGATTGATAATAATAATAATTAAAATATATTTTTTATAACCCAATACAAGTTGCTAAATAGATAAAATAAAAACTACAAATCAGTAATTATAATTAGGTTAGTTTTACAGGAAACTGTTTTCTGTATATAAATGGCCCACGAAAATAAATAACATTAAAAGGTTTTTATAATATTGAAGTTGCTACTTCATAGCATCACTTCACTAGCATGAAGTTCATCAGATGGGAAGTGGCCGCTTCCGTCCGTCGACTTCCATAATTAACTCCAGATATGATCAATCTTACCTTTTTTTTACTAGGGGGAAATCTTCAAAAAGTACCCGACGCCGTGGGAGTAACTCCAGGTTGTGTGGGATTTTTACCGCACTAAAACCGCCCTAGTGGCCATCCTCAGCTCTGCGTGGAGGATTCCGGGACCTCCAACGGAACCCAACCGAAGTTCTCCGAGCGCGATACCCCTTTCGGGCTTATTCCCTGAGGTGACCTAAAGGC
>MOOZ01000115.1:349612-362005 GCA_002930495.1 Cecropterus lyciades | reverse complement strand
GCCTATATTCGGACATCTTATTTCGCATATATAAAATTTGAACTCTTACACAATCTACTAAATAAAATTGTTAGCGTAATTCAGAAAGGAGTACAATGCCATCTTGTTGTAGCGCCGACAACTGTTTTCGTAACGTATTTTCGTTAATCGAGTTTCATATCACAATAATTCTAAAGAGGTTTTACTACAAATGTCCTGCTCAAATCATTACGTTTGGCTACACTCGTGACGCACCCTTGTTTGCAAGGTATTTAGCATGACTAATTGTGTTTCGCGGTAGGTCTCCCATGCTCGTTGGTTTCACCAACGTTCATGTCTAGACAATTATTTATGCCTTTGAGAAAACAAATTGAATCTTCAAATGCCCATTAGTATAGAGAACAGAAAGAAATGAAGAAATGCAAGGTTTTATTGTATAAAAATCTTTCTTATATCATAAAAGCGATCACTTATGTGGTATTTGATATTCTTTCATGCAACACTACTGATTGGATTTTTATTCAATTTACTACACTGATACTTTTTGGCATTAACACGTAGGATAGTTTTTACCGTAGTAAATATGACAAGCTGGCAAAACTGCGGTGTAAAGCTAATTAAATATAAGGTTTAAGTACACAAAATCTTGTCTGTATCCTAATGGTTGGAACTCAGCCTCTCAATCAGGGGATCCGAGGGTCAAATGTCAGGCAGGCTCCTTTGATTTTTCATGTCATGTTTATAAGTCATTCATTTTTTTTTAATAATTATTTTGTACCAAAAATTTAAATTAATAATTGTTAATTCGATAATTAGCTGTAGAATAATTACTATTCATTTACAATTATAACAATTCTATTTATATATCGATTTTTGTATTTTTAATTACTTAAAACAATTGTATCTTTGTTTCTTTTCTTTAGATTTCTTATTTTCAATGCATAATTGTGTAGTAGTAATTGTATCTCTTTAATGTCTATATTGTATCGATTTAACAGTGTTTACTTTGCAATATTAGTGCTATAAATAAGGAATTAATTATCACTTGTTGAAACGGTGAAGAAATCTACACGCATGAGAGTTCTGAAAAGGTGAAGAAACAATTTAAACTTTAGATCATACTAATGTTATAACTGCGAAAGATCATGAGGATGAGTAACAAACATACATAATATTTGTTACTCTTTCACGCAAAAACTACTAGTCGAATTTCGCTGAAATTTGACACCCAGATATTTTTTTTTATCTGGAATAACACATTACAAATGTGACTGAAGCGGGCGGACCCGCGCATGAAGCTAGGATTATATAAATCAAACCTCTTTACCTATAATCACAATACTTATAGAATCTGAATACCTAATACAAGTCATGACACAGCAAGCAGAGCTCAAACGAACAGACAAACACGACACAACTGCGCCGTCATACTCCCTTCACTGGTCCCGCTGCGCCTTTATATAAATCGTTGCTATCATTCAACTCCACTTACTGCTGATGATGTCGATATATTGATCTTAAGAGGTTTAATCGAACGGTGTGTGCTTTAATACATTTTATTTGATACTTACCTCAGACTTTAGTACTAGGTGTAGGTAATTATTTCTGCCTAATAACAACAGTGTTACGCGCTGTTGTGTTCTGGTCTGAAGGTTAAGGGAGACATACTTTTCTGAGGCATTCCATCAAAAAAAAAGGAAAGGAGTAGGTTTATTGTCATTGTAACTTTTTTATATATGGAAGTAGAAACGAGCATGCGATCCATCTGATGGTAATCGGCCACTGCCGGATCATGGACATGTGTAATCAACCCCAGATAAGATCAGTCTTCCTAAGGTTATTACCCAATTATTGTTGATTATAGATTGATCTCAAAATTTTATTCCGAAAACAAATGGTATTCGATCTTTGATTGCTACTAATTTCCTAGTACATTTTCTGTATGTATATATGTTCAACGCTTTCTGTTTCTATTGCGAAAGCACTAGCTATCCTAAGCTTGTTAGTTTGTTAAAGCATACATGAATGAGGCGTTACATAGCGGTAAAGGATAGTCAAAGGGTTATACTTACGCAAAGAAGACTTTATATTTATTTCTATGCATGGGTGCGTTATCTAGGTCCTTTTTACCCGGCTGCATCAGGATGGTAATGTTTTTAGAGCGCATGTATGTACATATGTTTGTATGTGTGTCAATTTCTTTGGGACGGACAGCCCAGAAGGATTAACGGATTTTAACATAAGGTCTTGTCATTAAAATCATCTTAGTTGGCAGAGTAGGCAATATAATTATTAACTAAATGACGCCTGTAAATGGAAAAAAGGGAATTTGCGGCCCGGCAACGTCGGCCGGCGCTGGTGTTTACACATACCACGTCCTGTGAAGGACGGGATCCTATCAGTGGTGTTCCTTCTAATATTAGCGTGCAGAAAGTACACAAGACATCTCGAGGCCTAATAACACGTGTTGGATTCCCTCGAATCAGGCTCCGTGGGCTCATGGGACTTTGAAATAGAGACTTTTAGCCGCTCTCCGGCGTCCTATGCACCTGCGACGATGCGGCTGGGATGCAGATGGAGATTTATCATCCTCTCTGGCTCTCTACGCTACAGCCTTCGCATCACTCATTCGTAGAATAATCACACCACCTACCACCACCTGTCACTCTCGATCATAGCGTGAACCACGGTAACATACTTAACCAAATTTGACTGACTTAGAATATCCGACAAATATAGTAGCGAAATCACGTAACTATCTAAATGTGTGTAAATTTAATTCGAGTCTTTATAAATTATATTGTTTAGTCATGTATTTTCTACGCCCGAATTACTAAAGTGATTTTCTCCGGCTAAAATCGCTGTAATTCCTAATCTTTGAATTAAGTACGCATACATTCGCAAACTCTGACCCTAAGGTTGTTTGGCAATCTAACGCCTCCAAATATGCACGAGATAACTCACCTGCAACTACAAACAATCCGAGACAGGTAATCACATGCAATTTACCCAAGATTAATAATACCCCTTACGTTGAATGTCTGGCATCGCACGCGAGGTTGGTGCCTCGAAAAACCGCTTATATTTCAACCGGGTAAGGTGTAAAAGATTGTACCACTGAGAAACAGTTCGGTCATAGAATGTTTAGCTTTTGTTTAACATTATCTCCATTTTACTGTCTCGTGCTAGCGTCTGAAGTCGTGTAGGTGGTCGGATTGCTGCGGAATTGAGCGGACAATTCAGAACTATTATGCCTTTACAAGCAACTTGCCCCTTTGGGTGAGCCGGGCTTTAAGTCTAACGAGCTGATGCTGAACTATTCTATTGATGTCATATTTATACGTTGAATAGTTGGCGAAGGCGAAGAAAACGGTTGAGCAAAAATATATTACTATTCCTCTAACAGACGCCGATGGTTAAATATGTATTTTTGGTCATCAATAGTTTAGCTACTGTATCCGAGTGTAAACAGTGTGGTAACACTGATACACTCATTCGAAGTATCCCGTCAGTTATCAGAAATAGCAACATCCATCATTGACCTCGTATATGATGTCTCAAGTGGTTTTTTTTTATATTATGGGAGTAGCAAACGAGCATGCAGTCCACCTGATGGTAAGTGGCTACTGCCGCCCATGGACATCTGTAATCAACCCTAGGTAAGATCAAAGTCTCACCTAAGATTAGCCACAGATGCGTTGCTACCCCTGAGGACAGAAATGGAATGCCTCGGAAAAGTATGTCTCCCTTACCACATCCTTCAGACCAGAACACAGTAGCGCATAACACTGCTGTTATTAGGCAGAAATAGGTGTGGCGGTGGTGCTACCGGAGTCGAACCACAAAGAGTTCTACCACCTTCAGATCTAAGGGTTACCAACACATGTCCATGAATGGCATTTTAGTTCTGGAAAACGGAAAACCATAGTCATCAACTTACGGACCCACGACTAAATTTACGATATGTAGCTAGTTAATTCCATCTTTATTTTTTTCTGCTTTATAGAAACGGGTCACCCAAAATATGTTCACTTTAAGATTCTTTAAAGAAACTTTTTTTGTAATAGATAAATATTATTAATAATTAAAATAGGTTTTATTCTGATTATCCAGTTAACAGTATTTAAGTGTAAACCCATAGTACAGATTACCTTCCGAATGTATGTGAATTTATAGTCAAGTAATTCCAAGTAGGTGAGGTTCATATTGTACTAGAGAACCACAGATATATGGAGCTAGAAGCCATTTCGAGCACAAAATCTATTTCACAGTCCCCTTTAGGCGAAATATCAATCCCTCTATTTCAACAATTCAGACAATAGAACATTTTCAAAATACATTACACTAACTGATCTGCGCTTTGTTCCAATATTCCTAATCCTCCATACATTTGTTTACTCGGAATTCAGGCAATAATTTCGTTTAATAGCGAAAGGTGTGGTTGCGTAAAATTAGAGCAGTATTAGAGCATTCTGCTCGCCACGACCTGCGTTTTTCACCGTACCCACATTCGCACAATGGACTACAATGCGGCTTAAATGGTAAACGATAATAGAGACCGTTGATTGGTCCAAGTTTGAGGCGCACGCTATTCATATCAAATATAAATTTTAATATGTAGTGGGTACTGTCGATATGCGGTTTGTGAATGTCTTTTTGTCGATATTTCGACCACGTTACATGGATTGTGATTACGCCGAAACTGCAGTGGTGGGGAGAAAACATTGACTATCACAAGTGGTAGATTAACCTATTCACCCTACATCCAGTTTGTTTTTCTTTTTAAGGTTCCATATCACGACACACAACACTAACTACTGGATTCCACATTTGGTTTAATTTAAAACCTTCTTCTCTGTTAAAGTTCGTAGGATGTTTTTTAATCTCTCTTGCTTCTCGTACTCAATGTGGAAAGTAATCACGCTCAGCAGGATCACCTGAAGTTTATGCAATTCGATCTTGTGGTTAGAGCCGGAATTCCGGTACTAAACACTTAAGTATTCTGTCTCGGTCTTAAATAGGGATACTTCCTCTCTTCCCGTGGATATCGTATGAGACTACTAAGGGGCAAAGTCCAAGAATGGGCACTTGTACTATACTGCCTGAAATAAACATTATCTATAGAAAAAGTTTTTAACTTTGTGTTGTAATACAGTAAAAAGTTTCTGTCGTTGCGTCAGAATATAATTGGCCTTCACTATTTCATTTGAATAAAACACTGTAAAATCACAAGTGAAAGATTGTGTGTACGCAAAAAACATACATATTAAATTTATTCTATTTGACTTAATGTACAAAAGATACAAATTAAGTTCATGATATTTGTTATAATGCAGGAAATAAAGTTTAAAAATCATCAATCTAAACGCTTATGCCTTATACCGCACACCATTACAGACCAATACTTCACCATTATCTCTCCATGGTCTCTGGTCGCCAATCGTTTCATTACCAACTCATTGTGGTCTACAACACTGCAACGACTATTGATTCTGTTACGCCTCTTATTAACGAGCTGTTTAATCTTTCTTTCTTGGTGCGACCTGCTAATTTCTTTCAATTCAAAAGGGAAAAAAATGTGAATATCTATGGTTTCAAATTAACTATCTTTTTTAAGATAGTTCTTACTTAATCTGCCGATTCGATAAATTGTTTTTTTTTTTTTTCAATATAAAAAATATAAAATTTCTACGCTTTGTATTTTCCACTTTTAAATAAGCTGACCTTAGTCAACTAATATCTTGTTAACATCGATTTACGATACAATCAATGTCTACAGCACTTTAAACAAGCCTTTATTATCTATGCCACCCATAGAGCTAATTTTAAACAGTTTACCGTTTTAATTGACGCGGTAAATTAAAATTTTATCTGTGGCAGCGGTCGTTATCGTGTTTCGATTGCCTTTATAGTAATAGATGAGAAAATTTGTCCATGTTACCCCTGCCACTTTGCAAAATTTATAATGCAATTTGCAAGCGTGAATAAATACAAAATGAGTAAAAGTATGAATTAAACGGTAATTTATTGAAATATCCTTTATTACTCGTAATATACGAGTATATGATATAAATGATTTAGCAGGAAGATTAGAATTTCCTTTTATCAATTCATTTAAAAAAGCATTAAATAACATTGCGTGTGTTTTCATTACAAAAAAAATACTGCATGTCCGGTTAAAAAGAAAAGAATTATGTTCGCATTACAAAATATTTTGTCATTGCATTAATATAACATTAACTGTTTAAAAAACTGAGTGTTTTTTTTTTATTTGTACATAAAATGGTTAAACTTCTACGGTTATTTCATTTACTAGATTGCGTTGCGTGCGTGTTAAACAGAAAAGTGCTGAATAGAGTACGAGCGGCTTAAACAGCGTAATTACGAGCTTTCTCCGCCAAGTAATTGTATCTTAGTAACGTTTTAACGAAATGATATAATGCTCTGTCCACCAGCAGATTGGATAAGTGCTGGCAATTACAAGCGACCAGCAGGTGCGCTTATCGCAACAAACGTAAGGTATGTAAATACATACGTCTGTGCGATTAGAGCGAATCAGGACCAATTTATGGCGCTACGAAATCGCAGGGCGATGTCGCAACGCGAGGTTTGAGATTGATTCCATTTTACTACATGTATTTTACTAAACGGGTTTAGTTAAATGTTGGTATTCTAGACCTGGGTATTTTGGGTGATTAGAATAGGCCTACGGTATCGCCTGACTGATGTGAGAGGCTACTAAAAGGCGGCTTCCGGGGTTGCGGACGGCAAGAGTGGGAGCTCGAACCGTCCAAGTGACCCCGGGATGGACGACAGTACGGTTGGTCGCATACCGTCGTAAATACCAGACGATGCGGTGAACCCAGCCGCTCGTCTAGGTACAGCCCGACAGGATAACGCTCAGAGGATTACTCGAGGATTACGGTAGTGTTCCTTTGGAGATCCTGAAGTCCTCTTGACAGCGCCAAGATCAACCACCGGGGGTTTTAATGTGATAACAATCCCACAGTAGCTTAACTGACGCAGCAGATCCCTATATTAAATATTTCTAGTCTTATATAATATATTCTGAATTGATTTTGTATTTTGTTATAACATTGAAGTAGTAAACTAGCATACAATCAACTTAATGGTCAGTACCATCCATAAACAGGAATTCTATCTGAAATTATCACAGATTCAGATCGTTCCACCATCTGGTGGAGTCCATCTGGACTAAGATGGTCGGCTCATACGAAAGTAAGTTGTGTAGAAGTAAAATATTATGTCAGGGGATCACTCTAACATATTTTGAAAATTAGTGACGCCACAACGGATACGAACCACAATGAGAACAAATAACTAAAGTCTCACCTAAGATTAGCCACAGATACGTTGCTATCCCCTGAGTACTACGTTGAAACTCCTCATAATTATGTCTTCCTTATCACACCCTTCAGACCAGAACACAACAGTTCATTACACTGTTGATATTAGGCGGAATTAGATGTGGCGATGGTGTTACCGGAATTCTACCCTTTCCGTTCTTTAGAATTGCTACGAAATACCTCAAAGGGCATAAGTTCATTATTATATCAGGGCTTTGAATCTCGGTATCATTTTAATGGTCCACAAGCACACAAAATAATCTTTCCACCAGCAGGTTGACTAACTGCTGGCAATTACAAAGTAAGCAACAGGTGCGGGCATTTAGCAGCGTAAAGTTATGTAAATACCTACGGCTGTGCGATTAGAGCGAATCAGGGGCAATTTATGGCACCATAAAATTGTCGAGCAATGTTGCTGATATTAAATTTAATATTTTGACATTTTGACTGATTTGTGTTAAAGTTTATAGTTAACTCATCCGATTTTTAATAACTTTATCGAATCTTAGCAGTGTGTAAAACCTACTTAAAAAACAGCTAAGTTGAAATTGGAATGTCCAAGGTATATACCCATAATGCAGGTAAGAAGATGGGCTAGAATCATCACACAATGGAAACCTGAAGGCGTATTTCGCCGAAGACGGAGGCCTTAGAACAGGTAGTGTGCCGATTTGGTCAAATACTCGAAAGATTAGCTGGCCTAGATAGCAGAATAGAGAGCAATGAAGCCATTAGGAGGAGACCTTTGCCCAGCAGTGGGACAATTTTAACGGTTAAAAAAAATCGAAACTTTAATCGGCTCTAAGTTGACATGAAAAGAGATCGACGCATAATATAAACCCCCAATTTCTCTCCAGAATAAAAGAGAAAAAGGCAGGATCTATAATGTTCGTACAAGTTTATCGCTACATTATATGTTTATTCTTCAACGAATACTAATCGTAAATATATAAGATTAAGCATGACAATTATATTTTATGGACTTATTTTGAAATGTATGTCGAATGTTTATCCACACAAAGCGATAAATAAAAATGTATATTAATTTTAAAACCACGTATTGCAATAAAATACCGAATCAACGGACGCAATAAACTCTATAGGTGCCTCCATTAAATTTATTGAAGTATTATACTAACAAACATAATTTATTTCAATTTGTAAGGTAACTGCGTGACATGGCATGTAGCTAACTGCGATCCCCTTTTAAACGCCTGACATTACCATTATTTGTACTACAAAGAAGCCCACATTTGTATAAAGTGTACGTAATTTTGATGTTTTATAACGCCGTTAAATAACACACCATCGCGACGAAAAAATATGTAAATATATAGAGACGTACATCTGTGGGTTTCGTACATAAAGAGCAAAAAATGAACTCTATTACTAAGACTCCGCTGTCCGTCCGTCTGTCTGTCACTAAGCTGTATCTCGTAAACCGTGAAAGCTAGACTTAGAGATACTCGTAGCAACGCGTTTGTGATTGGCTTCAAATAGAACTCTGTTGTATATAAAGTCGATAGTGTTCATATCTATGGACACTATCGACTTCATTTTATCCAAAATACCACTTACCATCAGGTTGCTTGCATACTCTTTTGCTACTTCAATCTATAAAAGAAAATCAACTAGAAAAAATTGCCGTCACAGAACGCCTGGAATGCGAAACAGATGTGAAACATCGTGTTCGTACAAGTAATATACATAAAAGACAAGATTGCGACAGGAACTAAATATATAGCACAATGAAAATAACGTAATCTACAAACAGTACCCCGCACTAAGTCGAACTAACATGGCAGCCCGCTTAGTTTTGTCGATACTTAATGGTTCCGAAAATTTATAACAGATTGCGCTAAAATAAATACGGTGAGACGATCGCCACGACAACAATCAGATTTACGTGTGCCCATAGATGTTTCACATCTAAAATCCACATCTATATAAACGACCCTAACATTATCCAGAGTAACGAGCATTCGCTAAATTGTCTTTGTCACAATGACTTATTATGGCTCTAAGAGCTTCGTACACGCACAATCCTTAAACTCATTTATTTAACAGCGGGATTTAAGTACCTATAATACATTTTGCAATGCGACACTTAATTTAGTTTATAAATTTGATAATGGCATAATTATTTGTACATAGTAGGTACATGTGATTACAATGAGTTAATAAAAGACATAGTTTGAGATCCATTAAGTTATATTACATGTCTTTGTAAATTCTAAACTATAAAATAATTCTAGGTTCACTAGATGGCGAACTTGTCTAGGCCAATCAGCGGAATCTGAGATAGTCAGTATATAGACCACTGCCCAACCGTAAGTACTCATATGTCACATATTTATTTGTATAAAAATAAATTCGGAGTCTAACTTCTTACTTAGACAATGCGCCGTTGTAAGGGAACTCTAACAGAAGTATTCCCAGAATTTAAAACCATGAACCCCAAATAAAAAGTTTGCAGTTTTCTTAGGCTAAAATAATAATAATAATAATTGTTTATTCAAGTAACCACACTCATTAACATTTACTTCATTTACAATGTTTTTTCATATGATTGTTGATGCAATGATTAATGTATTAACAATCAAAGCGCTCATTGATCATGGTCAGGATACTGTTGGAGCTCTCCCGGTCACGGTGCATCAGAGAGCTGCATTTTTTACGTATTATCGCGTGAAAACAGTTGACGCGTGCTTCTGTAAACATCCCTGATGCACTACAGTACCGCGGTAGCCAACAGCATCCTAAAACCATTATTAAATTGATCTCGAAGAGCATTGTAAGATATATTTTTTTTGTGAAGTTGGTGCTAAGTCTGCTCGTGTAAAAGGATGTTGAAAAAGCGTTTAATAATGTCTTTTTAACATGAACTGAGCAACGAGCAAACCTTCGGACCAATATATTGACCCTCACTGACAATGCTCTTCGTTCTCTTTCAATATCTCCATCATCCTTGAAGTCAGCGGTAACAATGTGTCCTAAATATGTAAATCAATTCACCCTTTTTAAGGTTTATCCATCTATTTGTAGAGTACAGAGAAGCACACATTCAACATATCCAAATCAAAAATCATGTCTTTACACATTTACTCTCCCCGGAAATAAACCCGGGATACACTACAAAATTATATATTTACGCTACTTAGTCAATGTCATTACACATTGTATGCAAGATCTGCGCACGCGCATTCTGTACGCAGAGCACGCGCCAGATTGCTTAATTGGCGCGATCACCACGACTCGAGTATTCTCTTCCAAGAAGTAAATAATATTCATTTATTTTTATCCCGCCCTGATTTGGACGACTCTTTACTTATTCAATGCTTGAGCTGTTAAGGGTACGTTATACGTTAATCTTAAAAATAAGATAAAGATAAACGAACTGAACCTAGATGTGTACGAATCTACATGTATGTGTGATTGTGTCCATTGTGTTGTTCATCGTTCATAAGTAGTTTAGCAGAAAGAGGACCTCAGGAGGCTCACATACTCATAAGTTTCTCTATGTTGTCTCTATGTCGTCGTGATCTAGCGAAGTATGTTGGGCGCCGAAGTATTTTCTTAATATATATAAATTCGTGTCACGTTGTTTGTCCGCAATAAACTCCTAAACTACTGGACCGATTTGAATCAAATTTGCACATCGCGTGCAGTTTGGTTCAACTTGAAAGATAGGGTAGTTGAACTGAATATATATAAATTCCGTGTCACGTTGTTTGTCCATTATGAAGTCCTAAAATACGAGGTATATAGTATAGGTATGTAACCGCTACCATGTTGTAATCTGTTGAGTAGTATTTCTGTTGATATTTTAGAGGTCCGTACCCAAAGGGTACAAACGAGACCCTATTACTATGATTCCATTGTCCGTCTGTTCGTCTGTCCGTCTGTCTGTCACTAAGCTGTATTTCATGTACCGTGATAGGCCGACAGTTGAAATTTTCACAGATGATATATACCATACCATATAAACATACATACGCGGTAAAAAATATAGCCCTCCTTTTGGCAGTTAGGTAATAAGCCCTAACATTCAGTACTAAGAACCAGACCAAAAAAATTTTAATGCCCAACGAAGTGGACACGAGTCTGCTAGTACATACATGTATTATTTTTTATTGTTTATGTATATATAACATATACATAAACAATAAAAAATAATACATTTTATACAACATAAAAAACGATTATTTTATTGTTGTGGCATAGACATCGGTTTTAATTTTTTTAATTAAACGACTTTGTAAGCAACTAATAGTCTAAATTATATAGTTTAAATCGTCAATGTATTTCAGTGAACGGTCAACACGCTTAAAGCGGATCATCCATAATAGGCCCGATATGGTACTTAAGGTGTATCCGCATAATAAAAAAATGATTTTATTTTACTTGTGCAAAATTTTTACTTTTTTGGTCACCATTAGAAATACGGCAAAGACAAATAGAGCTTTCAATTCTTTATTATTATAGTATGGTATTATATATTATAGGTATGGGTATAAAAATATCACACCATCCATCATCATCATCCATCCATCCATATGCGCGGAATATAAAAATATATTCTCTAATTTTTCCTTCAAAACGATTGTAGTAACAAACGAACATGCAGTCCAACTGATGTGTCATTGCCGCTCATGGACATCTATAATCAACTTTATATAAAACAGGGATTCTATCTGAAATCAATCAGAGGTGTGTTGCTACAGATGAGTAACTACTAAGAGATTCATCTTATATGAAAGTGTGCCGGCAAGAAGGAGCAGTACAGTGTAGCAACAGGCCCATTTTAGTGGATCATGGTCACCAGCTTACAAATAAATTAGCGATATGTTTATCGCAGTAAACGTGTTAAAATCAAGAGGATTGCTTTAACATTAAAATAATTACGTTATATATACGATATAATAATGACGCGTCCAGATTTTCCAATGAATAAATTTACGGCGCGGCGGCTCGTGCGCGAGACATTTGCATTCAAACTGTAAATTGAACAAATTTGAAATTCATTGCAACTTCAACGTTTAGGGTC
>MOOZ01000115.1:328336-349584 GCA_002930495.1 Cecropterus lyciades | reverse complement strand
CATTCAGATTTCTGTCTGGCCGGGGATCGAACCCGGGACCCACTGCGTGTCAGACCGGTATGGTGACCGCTCCGCCACGCGGGTCGTCAAGTTGTTGTTTTTTTTTTATCAGAAGTAGCAAATGAGCATGCAATTCACCTGATAGTAAGTGGTTACTGCCGTCCATGGACATCTATCTGTAAACAACTCCACATAGAACAAACGTTCTATCTGAAGTCGATCACTGACTCCCGAGAACTGAGATGGCCGCCTCATAAATAAGTGAGTCGGTAACCACAACCACCGAAACGCAAGAAATGCTACACGCTATAAATAGGTGTGGCGGCGATTTGTAAGCTATGAAACTAAAATAAAATATTTTTGAACACAAATTACACGAATTATAATTCTAATTCGTGCTTTGTAGTATTAGTCGCGAATAGAGCTACTCCTTCTCTTCTGGTGGAGGTCATAGCAGGTGACTAAATGAAAAAAACCTAGGAGGGTAAGAGTTTCGCATGTTATGATCATGTCGGTGATACTGAAAAAACCCTCTGTGAGTCAATTCGTTCAACATTTAAAAATTATACGCCCGTTTTTTTACTTCAATTGATAGAATTATTTCTACTTCAATGATTAAAAAATATTAAAGTTATTTATATCATCTCTTTGAAACAACATATGCGTGTGCACTTATTTACGCAAGTAAAAAGCTATATTCTTAACGATATCTGTTAGTGAGTGAACATACAAACTGTTAACTGAGTTGACGCAATAGCGCAGAACCCAGCGTTACATATATCTTCAATTTATTCAGAATCTTCATTGGGCCGGATCTGATTTCTGTCTGGACTCTGACAGACAATTTTTTTCGAGAAGTCAGTGGTTCGCTGACTCAACCGCAAACAAGGTTTCCGAAACTTGTGATATTTAGTTTCATCATTATGTGACATAATTTGAAATTAATCATTTGTTGTCAACTACAAATTAGACTTCTATTTAATTGGAATTAATAAATGTCTGCATGAACTCGCACTTTTGCCACTCAATTACGTAATCAAACAATATCTAACCGATGTAAATGCAGGCTATCATACGATAGTGTGGACAGAGGCTTACTACTGCGCGGATTGCGTGTGATTTGTGGTGAATAGACATTACTCGGTACCGATACGTGAACGCTAATAAGCTTTTGATACTAAAGTAATACTTAATGTTGCAAATATTTTATTTCTATGATATAAAAGTAATATCAAACGTGTTCTGTAATGATTAGGACCTAATCATAATTTTTTTCTCGAGGGGGAACTTTCGCTAAGTACCTTCAAAAAGTGCCCGATGCCGTGGGAGCGACGCCGGGGTATGTGGGATTTTTACCGCACATAAACCTCCTCGGTGGCAGTCCTCGGCGCTGCAAAGAGGAACGCAACCGAAGTCCTCTGAGCGCGTTGCCCCATCGGGCTCCACCGAGGTAAGCGGCTGTGCCCACCGCACCATCTGGCTCTTACGATGGTATGCGACCACACATACCGCCGTCCTTACTGGAGTCGAATGGCTGGACGATTCGAGCTCCCACTCTTGCCGCCCGCCATCCCGGAAGCCCCCTTTTAGTCGCCTCCTACGAAAGGCAGGAGATACCGTAGCCCTATACTCATCCCGGAACTACTGGGACAGACTTAGTGAAATTAAATGAAATATCTTTAATCTGCATAGGCCTATGGGGGCACTTACAAATTGTCATTTACAATATTTTTCTTACACTACCACCGGATCGGAACACGACCTCAACTGGTGTTTACTTAATAAAAATATTTCAACCTTACTTAACTTGTTCTACTAAATTGTAAACGGTATCAATCGAGTAATATTGTACTTAATTGTATAAACTCCGTGATCTTTTTATGGAAACAAGTACATAACTAAGGTATACAGTGTGCAATCCCGCTAATAATCTGCAAAGGTAAAAACTAACCAGCTGTCAAGTTTGTCGCCATCGAGCCACAGAGTAAAAAACGACGTGCCCTTACAAATGACCAATAATGCGCGCCTGGCGTTACTCAGCAATTACCGTCGCTTCTCGCCGATAAACCAAAGGTTCAACACAATTTTACAAAGTAATACAATTTAACTGCGAGCAATTTGAGTTTTTCAAATGTTACTCCGAAGAATCTTCACTTTGACACGGGAATTGCTTTATCGTAATAGGTTGTCCATACGTTTGTTACAATTCCCGGTTACCAACTGAGAATGATATTTCGATCTTAAAATGTTTTAAATATATCTTAAATTTTCTACATTACTTCAAATAAAAGGCAACCTAGTCCTTGTAAAATATAAATCAACTTGGGACGTTCTTCTTAATAATTATTTTTTTAATCTTTGAGGGTCTAATATTAAAACCGAACGAATCATATATATTTTGATGTTAAACCAAATGTAATATTATAAATTACACACACATTGCGCGTATTTAAATATTTTGATATTATTTTTTATTCTAACTACATAACGTACATATTTATATGTATATACATAAAGGAACACGTGATACGGAGCTCAATGTAACTTTCCACTTAAATTAAACAGTGTTCAAATGCTCTATAATCTGCACAGATAAAAACTAACTAGCCGTCAAGTTTGTCGCCATCGAGCCACAGAGTAAAAAACGGCGGGCCCTTGCAAATGACCAATAATACACGCCTGGCATTACTCAGTAATTACCGCCGCTTCTCGCCGATAAACCTAAGATTCAACACAATTCTACAAAGTAATACAATTTAACTGCGAGCAATTTGAGTTTTACAAATCCTACTCCGAAGATTCTTCACTTTGACACGGGCATTGTTTTATCGTATTACGTTGACCATAATTCTTTCATATTTTCCAGTATAAATTTTGATTAAACAATAATACAATCTACATTATTTTATTAGACAGAAATAGCATTCATTTCAAAGTACTTTATGGTCATACAACATTTATTTTAGTGCTGAATCACCATAAAGTACTTTGATATCATTTTAAGTAAGATTTTTTTAAATATTTTTAATTATATTGATGAATTTTTCTTTAGGAAATACATTGGAAGATCTCGTGTGAGTATTAAATTAATGTAGGTTTCCTTAACCTTAGATACCTAACGTTCACGTGCAAGTAAAGATATAACTATTATTCTATAAAAGAAAAGAATAAATTACATATTATAATTTATTATATAACAATTTTAGGAGGGCATTTGTTCATTTTGTTTTGAAGGCATTTTGTTCTTATGACATTCCTGGTGACAACTTATATATAAAAAGATAAATAAAAAAAAATAACAAGATATATCCTCCTTTTTTTGTTTGGCAAACTTAAATAATAACATTATATTCTATTTATTATAATGAATGTATGAATTTCTAGTCAAATTTCCAGCCATAATTGTACAAGATGCGAATGCAACTTTTTTTGTCCCCCAACTTCTTCGTCCCCTGACAACATGTACAATATTTATTGCTGCTGTTCTGTTGGACAAAAACGCCCTTTGCTAGTTGCTCAAATATGGCAGGACCTACTGCAGGCAGTGTTTCTTTTTAACCACAATATAATTGAATAATTGTCTGAGGTCACTTTCGGTGATGGGTGTGTGTGTTTGTGGTTTCAGTCCATCATCCATCAAAGTAGAAAAAACCTCTCCTTGAAAATCTTCATCGTCGGAAGGTTCTTTTATCTGATTAATCCTTTCGACAGACTTCCACTTCCAGTTATCTTCAGATTCGCTATCCGTGAAGTCATACTAAGCACTGACATCTTCTCTTTCCGATAACAACGTTTAATTTGTTCATGAAACAGTAATTGCCTTGAAGACATGTTGAAAACTGCAAGAAAACGAAAAATCAATAGTTGCATAAATATACACAAACCTTAACCATTCGTTGAAACGACGAACATATCACGAAAACTATTGTACTTACCCGCCGGATCCGTACACCCCCCGAAAGAGCTCGATGAACACCGTTGACATGCATTGCAACTATGATCGCAGCACAATCCGAAAAGACACACCGAATTTTCTATCGTCGAATCGACCAAGGTTAAGGTTAAAATCAGTAACGCGATACTACTACTAGACAGGAATAGAACTGTCCCTATAGTTCCGGGGCCAGAATAGGGCTACGGTATCCTCTGCCTGTCATAAAAACGACTAAAAGAGGCCTTCCGGGGTTGCGGGTGGCAAGAGTGGGAGCTCTAACCGACCAGCCAAGCGACCCCGAGAAGGAAGGCAGCATATGTGCCGGGTGCCTGTAGCACGGTGAGCGTAATGCTCACCGGGAAAGAATTACAAAGAGGCATCGTGCTAGGAAGACTCCGGTTGTGTTCCGTTGGAGACCCCAGAGTCCTCCACGCAGCGCTGAGGACGGCCACCGGCGGGGTTTTAGTACGGTAAAATGCCACATAACCCGGCGTTACTCCTACAGCATCGATTACCTTTTGAAGGTTTCCCTCTTGTTACAAAAAAGGCAGGAATAGAATATCACACACTATTTAGACTCTTTATTATGGTAACCCTAGCTCTAAGGCCGAGCGCTTCTGGTAATTGCATTACGCGCCTCAGAGTGGCCGTAACAAAAAACCTTACACACTCCCGCACCGGATTGGATAAGTGACCAGCGTTATATTTTTAATACTCATTTATGTAATAAAAATAGGTTGTCTGCACGTCCATTCTTTTAATATTTTTCTACATTGTTTTGGAATGTGTGTTTATTTACACATATCCTTTATTTTGCTATTTTTAGGTCTGGTAACATTGCAAAAACAAAATTAATTGCATAGGTTTTATGATTACTTACATTTTATTTAAAAGCTTTACTTGGATCCTAACAATTTGCACAGTAATTTATAAGAAATCAATAGCTTAGTATTCATAATAAAGTCATAATTTTCTCATTGAAAATTTGAGATAATTAAAAAAATATAGAATAAGCAACAAATATTGACAGATTAAAAATCAGGGATATGAACATTATGAAGCTCTGTATCCGCAGCCGAAACTATGGAATATCGGAAATAAAAATTTATCCGTAACCGTATCTGATATAAAAAAATCGGTTAATTTCACATATCTTTTAAGATATATATTTTTTTTGTTTTAGTGAGTAGCATTTAAAATTGTATAGGTAACTATAATAATGACTAAGATGACCGATTGTAATAATAGCAAATGATAACATAGAAATCAAACCAAATTATTACCTATTTGTATTTTCCGTTTATAATTCATTAAAAATATAGTAATGATAACAGAAACTATCTTAAAACTAACGGATAATCCGAAATAATTACATATCCGTAAGAGTATCAGAATAGGGATAACATTATTCTTATATCCGTATCCAGAAATTTCATCACTGTTAAATAGTCAACATTCACTAAACAAATGAAAGCCACGGATAACAAAGAAGCGTTTCAGCATACAGATAATAAAAACAAAAGAAATATTAACGACATGAATAGAATAGCCTTACAATTATTTGATTATAAAACGTTTATGCGCGCTCTATATTAAATCGTTTACAATAATGTTCTGGCTTTAGCATAATTGGAAATGTTCCCTTGGTTTCTCCGGTTATCTTATTATCTGGATGGCTCCGCGACTTGTAAGGAATAAACTGCCCATTCACATGCATTCTCTAATGTACCATTGGTAAGTATCGGCAAAAAATCAATTTGCTTCGCCCTGCGCGCTTTAATGAAGTACACTGGTACTTTTATAAGATGTTGCAGATTTAGACGGCTCCTTCTTATTTTTTATTCCGAATTCTATGTATTCTTCCACTACTGTTTCTCATAAAGAATTAACTTAAGTAGAGTGGTAATAAGAATAGTTTAATATTTATTTTTCATCACGGTCTTATGCACTATGTACTAGTATAAGAACTTCTTGAAATGTTGTTTTGTTATTTTGATGAATTTTAACGTCTTTTTGTGTACGAAATTTACTGACACTTTAATAATAATTATAAATATCTTATGATAAACGATTATCCGAAATAACACTGTAGCACAAAAAAATTATGTGCCACATTTTAAAATTTGAAAGCTTTTTTATTTGTTATTCCATTCACTATAATAAGAATGTCTTAAAGCCAGTGAAATAATGCTTAAAAATACAAATAACTTAATAAAACTTATGTAATCCTTTTATAATTATACAAATTATAAAAGGTTGTAGAATCCTTAATATAATATCCTTTTTGATGAGGATCCAGAGGGACCACAGCCACGCCTGTAACAGCAGGCGCCGCAGGGACCGCAATTTCTGGTTTTTAAGAATATGGTAAGAGAGAAATACTATTTCGAAGCGTGTCAGCTTAGTCCTTTAGGGTAGTAACGGTCGATCTCAGGTAGGACTCTTATCTTACCTGAGGTGGATTATATGTTCATGGTCGGCTGTAGCCTTTTACCATCAGGTGCACTGCATGCTCTCTTGTGCTGAAATAATGTACACAAAATAGTTAAAAAACGTAGACAAAAAGGGGAACATGGACTAGTCGGTCTGCCCAGATAGAGAAACGCCCAATAAGGGCATACAAAATGATGTTGACGTTTCATTAGCAGATTCTCGTTCAGAAAATTGAAATCAACGGACGGCAACGATTGAAACGGTTTTTTCAACGCATTCTGCATTGAATTGGTTGACGACACGCCTGGCGTGCTCGCAATCTCCGTTATGCCTTGATAACTCTTCCCTCATTAAAAAGATATAATTAGGACTACATTGCGCATCCGAATCGTTGCGATAAAAAATATACTGGTTGACTTCTTGCCTGTCAGTTCTACTCATATCGATATGCAGCAAATTAAATATTATTACTATGACTGATTATCTATTCACTAAATAAACACTTTTTCAAGTATGGAATACTATAGTAGGGAATAAAAAAAAATTAGATTATACAATAAAAAAAAGATCCGTACTAAGTTCAACTCTAAACTTTAAATAAAATATTACATGGAACAAAGCGAATATTAAAAGAAAAGACTAATATATGCTAATAATGTTAATTATAAAGTTACGTAAAGCATTAGGAGCAAAATAGCAGACATATCGCTTAAACCACGTATTTAGGTCATAAAATTAGACCTTTTAGAGTCACAAAAAACTGCATTTTGGATTTCGCCTAGGGAGCTACGGGCATACAATTCATATAACAACCATTCATTCAAAGAAATAAAACCAGGTGCTAACTTGTGATTTTCCCTAACCTGCTATTGAGAACAGTTCCTGTATTCCCTTTGAACAGCCAAAGTTCATGAACCGTATCATTATCCCGCAATGAAACACCCGCAAGGGATTGTTAGCTTAGTTCTACGTAGGATTATGACGTTTCCGGTCTGCTTGTTACAAACATGTATCTTAGATTCTGATATTTTATGGGATATAGTACAATTTTATACAGGATTGTTGTATTGTTTTTTGAAACCCGATAAAACGAAAATGCGTTCCGAAAGCAGTAACTTGCAAGCTGGCGCTACAATTGGATGGCGATGTACCGCCTGTTCTCAATCACGCCAACGATTTTATCTCGTAGCTTGTACGAAGTACTTGAGCTCATGTTTGGTATATGCGAAATAATTAATATTAAGTTTAATTTCTGCCGTGAATTGCACACATTTTTTTTTTATATTTGTTATATTGGCACATTATATTATTTGATTGACCCAATGATTGACCCAACAGCACTACAACTAAGGACTAGCCCAACAGCAGCATAACTGCTTTTGTAACTGATATGCATATACAGTCTCTCTTTAATTGCATTTGAATAAGGTACAAACAATTGGTCTTAATTTTAACTTAAACTGCTGTTAATTTTACCTACAAGGCATGCAAATCTATATTAAAATTAAATTCAACCGTATTGGACAAATTTTATGAACTCAAATAAATAAATTACTTAAATTATGTGAAAAAAAAAAATAAGATAATATTATAATAATTAATTCATATGTCAAAACTCTTTAGATGCAAGTATTCCTTTATAGTATAAAAACATTTAGTAATAACTTTAATTGGCAAATTAAATTATAATTATAAAATAGAAATTTAAAAAGTGCTGCAGGCTGCTTTTCTGTTAATGCCTTAGTTAAAGTAAAATTACTTACAATGGATATAAAATCATTTATATAATAAAAGTCTAAGTTCTGCGTATCTGTTTGCGTACGTGTTTTAAATTGCAAGAACTCAAAACTACTAAAGGAGACCGCCAAAGTTTGGCCCTATTGGTATTGTCCGTTACAGAAACCATATATATACCAAAAAAAACTATTTCTTTTTCTGCTCACACATCATATGAAATAATGTTAATTTTCTATGGGAATATCCTTAAAAATTTATAGATATTTAGAAAAGAGTAAGTGGAGCATCTTTTGTCTATCTCAAATGTCAAAATATGTCAAAAAAAAGAAAATAAACAATTCATTCGTTTTCGTACTCGTGCGTTTACGGATGTGTTTTCTTGGCTTCGGTGTTTTTGTGGTGACTTTGGCTTTGTTTCACGACTTGGACATCCCTGCTCTTACGAACGACCTCTGCTTGTAATTTTGGACACCAATTTTAACACATAAAGACGACAACAACAAAATGGTGTGTTAGGTTATATTGTACGTAGGCTACACATGTAGCCTACGTAAAATATAACCTAACACACCATTTAATAATATTTATTTACTTTCCACCATAGATTTTTTTTTAATTATTTTAGGTAATAAAACACTATTTGTTTATCGACATTTTAACACAAGAATCATTGCTGTAACGTATATTATACACGTATAGGGCCCAAAGGTATATGGGATCTTGGCGGTCTCCTTTAATTTAAAAGATTATTTAATACATATATTAGTAGTATAACTACATATCTTAAGAAAACATTTATTTTTAATTCATTAAAATCGATTTAATATATGAGTTTTGATAACCCGCGTGGCGAAGCGGTCCCCATACCGGTCTGACACGCAGTGAGTCCCGGGTTCGATCCCCGGCCAGACAGTCATCTGAATGATGAGTTTAGATTTCTGTTCTAGGTCTGGGTGTTTGTGTATTCGTTTTTGTGTGTCCATGGCACCCACGACACAGGAGAAAATTCTAATGTGGGGCTATGGGTATAGGAAGCGTTTATGAGTTATTATAAACCGCGAAATACAAGTTTTGAATAAGTAGCCACCTAATTAGCTTGCTAGCTATTTGCTCTTGTAGCGTTCAACTAGTAATTAAGAATTAATTTTCGTCTTCATCGTCCTGAGGCCAACAGTATTCTAAAACACACAACTGCTTCGGTTATTTATTGATATTAAACCATCAGCGAAGTTATTGCGTGCGCTCGATTCCCGGATAAATAACCGTTCGGTGCCCGGTCACGAGATTACCCGGTAATTACCAATTAAGAGCTGTTTAATGGAAGCACTAATGGAAAATACGAGTAACTGTTCAAATTGTTTGGTAGCACGGTTGTAAATCATCAGTAATATATCCGCGGTAGGTGGTAGCGAGCGATGAAAACGTACTCATTTTCAATATTCCAGTTATTAAAATATATTGGTAATTTTAGTAACTAGACTTACTGTTAGTAATAATATCAAAATGAGGCTAGCGCCATCTAGTGTTAAATATGTGTACAACCTTTTGTATCTGTCACTGAGTTTGAATAAAAGGTCAGACATTATGTGCATCGAACATATTTTAATTTACTTACAACGAAGTACATTATGTATTTTACTGTATTTATTACATTATGTATATTTCATAATATTATAATATTTTTTTAATTTAGAAACTAGACTTATAATGATAGGCATTATAAGTCTAGTTTCTAAATTAACATTATGTATTTTACTGAGTCTAAAACATTAGACGAAATAAGATGCCTCCTGTAATGTTCTTGCACTATTTTGATTTACTCTAAAATTCCAAGGAGGGCCATAAAACACGTAGACTTTCATACTCGTTTACTATGACAATTTTTTTTAGTATAGAATCGTGTGCTACACACGAGCATGTAGTACTGCACATGCAGCTACTGCCGAGCATAAGGAAAACGTATCTCGGTTACAGTAAAGTTGGGTAACTTTGAATTTCCTTGTAACTTTGAATATGACTTTGAATATGAATAAAGTTATCAATATTCAAGGGTTTTTGTTTCAATAATAGTTCCGTTCAAAGTTACCCAAAACTTAAGCTAACTTAGAATGCTCTCTAAAACTCAATTTTCTCTCGTTTTATTTTCTAAACACTCGGTAATATCGTTAAAAATTCGAAATTTTGCTATAACAGGACACTATTAGGTAATTAACGAAACATATAATGAGGTTATTTCATTATTTTATCATTCTCAGATAATCATTCAAATTTACCCTACTTGACGTTAATAAATCCATCCATCGAATCAATTATTAGCATTTGACGATCAGTGTTGCGGTGTGGTCACCACACTGGTGTAATACGCAATGGATTCCAGAATCGATGTCGTCCAGAGAGACATCTAATTTTAGATTGGTCTGGATCTGGGTATTTGTGTATTCATCTTTGTGTGTGTCCAGGGCACCAGAGAAAATCTTAATGCTCACACAAGGATTTTCTCCTGATGGTCTCTAAGCATAGAAAGTGTTTTTTTTTTTTATATCTTAATAAAAAGTCTTCCACTATCATCATACATAACAAAGTTTATCTTTTAAACTTACACTACGCGGACGAAATCAAATGTTTCTTGCCTCTATGTACTTTATTTGACGTTCAAATTGCCCGTAATTGCTCTTTATGGGAACGAATTTGAATATTCTCGTGTTATGGCGATTATCCTGATTTTGTAGCAAATTGATTTTTTGATTTATGCACCATAACTGCTTTAATCATACTCAAAATAAATTATTTGCACTTTCGTTGTCTTGCTCGTAAATTACTTTTATTAATTTTTGATGGTGAGCTCTACTGATACAGGAAATCAGAGTATCAATTTATTATATTATCTAATGATGTAGTCTATTAAAGTGTAGTTAAAACGCTGTTACTATAATTTATGAATATTTTTTACTCATTAGTTATGTTATACTTTGTAAATAATTAAAAAAAAGTTCGTCGTCTCGTTCATATTGAAAAAAGTACAGTCAAGTTGGGCAACTTTAAATTTCATTGTAACTTTGTCAGAGACTGGTTTCACACACTTATTACTTTTTCAGAACGAAAGTTCATAGTTACTCAAGATATTGAAGCTATCAAAATTTAAGGATTTTTGTTATCCAAAATAGTTCCATTCAAAGTTACCCAAAACTTAAGGTAACTTTGAATGCTCTCTAAAGCCCAATTGGCATTCAGCCTTATTTTTTTCTAAATACTCGGAAATATCGTTAAAAATTCGAAATTTTGCTAGAACAGGACACTATTAGGTAATGAACAAAACATATAATGAGGTTATTCCATTCTTTTATATTAAAAAAAAGACTGAGAAAATCATTCAATATTACCCAACTTGACGTTAGCTTGAACGACTGTAAATAAATAAAAACAGATTATTTTCAATAACGTAAATATCTATAATTTTTAAATCTTTTGTCAGTCTATTTGCCTATGTTTGAATTAGCGTCAAGCAAAAACTATTGAATTTACAAATTTAATTGTTTATTTATAGTCCATATGTACAGGTGACATTTAGTATAATTCATTAAAACTATTGTAACGAAAGTTAACGAAAAGTTGTTGCAAGTTAAGTAGGTGAATCCACCAGCCGCAACTAATACGTCATACATAAAACACAATATTTTTCATTATACATAAATCAACGCGCTAAGCCTCGCGGCTTGTGTAGGTCGTTAGGTCGGCTTGTAACTGATTTACAAAGTTCAGCAATGTCGGGCGCGGTCGGCAGTAGAACCGCTAGTGGCAAAATTTCATACACTTCCGTAGTTTAAAGGGCACATTAAGCCGTATATCCCGATTGTTATCATTGAAAGGCAGTTGTTAACGATTTGAAGTAATATACACCTAATTGATGTATAATCGGAAGTTAGGTAGAACAATTGACCATTATTCCATATGTTGCAAAGATTTGCAAGAACCAATATGCTTCGACTCGAAAGGTACCACCGCTATACTTATTTGTAGCGTGATGCAGTTCATTCGTTTCGGTGGCAAGGTGTGGTTGTCGGCTCACTTTTATATGAGTCGACCATCTTAGGGCGACTCATATAAAAGTGAGCCGATCGGGAGTAGCTATGCATCTGTCATTGACTTCTAATAGAATCTCTCTTCCATATGAAGTTGCTTACACATGTCCATGGGTGGTAATCACCACTTACCATCAGGTGAACAGCATGCTCGTTTGCTACTTCTTAATTATAAAAAAGTCGCCAAAATGGAGGGAGCTGTCATTATTTTAGTAGGGGGTCCTGGTCCCCTTGGAGACGCAATTGCATTTGCATGCTTGAGAGTGTTATAGAAACTCCAACACTGCGCTACCCAGCAGTGGGTCATACAATATTCATCTGTCGCAAGCATCAGCTGGTCATTTCTAAGGCCTACGATAGATAATTAATTCCCGCAACACACGTGTACGATGTTATCGCGAGATCGCGATCTTATCGCTCCATCGACGAGATGTTGCTGATACTGTATCCTGCAGTTTATGGAATTGGGACGCGCGCTTACTTATTAGCTTAGCTTAGCTTAGCTTATTATTACATTTAGTTGCTATTTCTAATCTATATACCGTACTCCCATGTCATCACACTGAAATTATGTATTAAACAGAATTTCTTGAATGATTTTTAGTTGAAATGTTTAATTTTATTATATTATGCTATAAAATTGGAATAGTATGCTACCTATTCAGTTTCTTACAATAACTAAGTAGCACTGTAACGCATTAACTGAATCACGCTAGAAATACGAGTAAATATACAGATTCTACCAACTGTAAACCATGTCCTTCGTCACAATTTTTTTACGTCCCACAGTGGGATGCAGACCTTTTAACAACCAGGATATGTCTAGAGCCTCACCACTCCACACTACTTACATTCCACATTACTTACGATCAGACGAACGAATGCTACTAATAAACTAAATAATACTATAATACGCATACCTAACAAAAAGCGGCAATGGCCACTTACCATCAGATGAATTACACGCTCATTTGCTATTTTGTCTAAAAAGTAAAAAATGGCGGTAATAGCCGCTTACCATCAGATGAGGTACACACTCATTTGCAATTTTGTCTAAAAACTAAAAAAAATGCCGGCAATGGCCACTTACCATCAAATGAACTACACGCTCATTTGCTATTTTGTCTTAAAACTAAAAAATGGCGGCAATGGCCACTTACCAACAGATGAGCTACAAATTTGCTATTTTGTATAAAAACTAAAAAATGGCTGCAATGCCTCCAGTTACCATCAGATGAGCTACACGCACATTTGCTACTATGGCCCCTAACTAAAAAAGCGTTGCTGACAAAATCCCTAGACCAGTCTAAACACCATTTCCCCGGTCATTTGTCACCTGCATCTAGACAGGAATGTTCAACGCAACATGTAACGATAGGCGTGCCGATACGTTATCTGCTCGCATCGCGATATTGCGATCTTATCGGACCCAGCTCGGCTATGTCTGTAAAATTGGGAATCCATTCCTTTTTAGATTGATAAACAGATGTTAGAGACACATTAAATCAAAAAAATATTGTTAAAATAAGCAATTAATCCAAAGATCGTAATAAGAATTAACAAAGGAGAAACTACTGTCATATCAATTCCAGACGTAAAATAAGTCATTATATGGCCTTGTTTCTTTAACTTAGTCATTATTAATGACTAAGTGCAAGACGTTCCACTTTATTCCTCGCAGTTAAGTGAAGACGATTACAACTGTATCTTATCAAAGATTAAATATATGGTTTAAGTTAAAATGTTTAATATAATACAATGTGTATGCATGTAGGTGTGAAATATTAATAAAATCTCACCCTTCAAACAAAACACAAATCTAAGGCAGATATAAATATAGTGATGTCACCACGCATGAAAGAAACATTGTACCACCTGTGTTACTTTTTTGTAGTTATCCTTTGGCGTATTTATAGCTTTGTTAAGGGGGTAGTCCAACAACGACCGACGGTCATTGTCAGAATTTTTTTCTCACCTATACTAAGAAGGGTCTAAAATAGACTCCTAAAATTTGTCGATTAAATAAAGTGAAGGTCTTCTTTTTTGGACAATTTTTATTTTCTCGACTTTTTGGGAGATGTCCGGACCTTGTAAAATTCAGCTATCTCAGAAGTTTTACATTAAAAAGTAACAAACATACATACATCCTCATATACTTTTGCCTCAATAATATAAAATAATATAAGTATGATTACTTCACACAGTCATATAAATACAGGTTTGTCATTGTACTCAGGACGGGAAGGTATGCGAGTACATATAACGCCGTCCTTATTTCGTACTGCAGCGATAGATCGTTCGATAAAGCACTGATCTCGCAACGATAATGTCGCTACACTTGCCGTCTGGTATCAGGCAACCTTATAACTGTGTATTTGTTTGAATAACGTTAGGTAGATAGTCGTGAGAAGTTCGGAATTATCCATTGGGTGTATGAAAATGATTTTAAAGAAGGACTTTTCAATTTTACAAGCTTTTATTTAATTTGTCTTGATATTATTTGTGGGTTAATTTTATCAACGAAATGTTAAACCACTTAACTAACACCCTTAGTACAAGTTTATTACATTTCCTCATACCGATCACCGTACCACTACCGTACGTATGGTCGAAATCATACAAAGGGTTCTGACCTGAAATGTGGTATGTATTTGGCTTGGATGACAATGTATGATGAGCTGTGACTGTAAGCAACTTCATATAGAACAGGGTTCTATCTGAAGTCGATCACAGGATCGTTGCTACTCCCGAGTACTAAGATGATCGCCTCATACCAGTGAGCCAGCAACCACATCCTTCCAACGAAACGCAAGAACTACTTCACGCTAGAAATAGGTTTGGCGATGGTACTTCCCCGGTCGATCTACACTGCTTCTAGTAAATTTATGCGTATATACTGCGTCTGGTAAATTTATTTTTAATTGAAACATCAACCAATCATGAAGTCTACCTGTGCTCTTAGTACGAGTTTAGACGTTTCCTCAAAACAATCATCCAATCAGTTCCTCAAAACAATCAAAAACTGTGCGAGTACATTGCAATGTACGATGAGTAAAAACGAAACGTTGATTGTTTTAACGAAACGCAATAAACTCGAGTCAGTGTAGTTCGACCTCCTCCTCCTCGGCGGNCGCCGTTTTAGCGTGAAACAGTTCTTACGGTTCGTCGGAAGGCTGTGGTAGCCGCCTCACTTATTTATGAGGCGACCATCTTAGTCCGAGAACAGCGACGTATCTGTGATCGACTTCAGATAGAATTCCTGTTCTATATGAAGTTGCTTACTGATGTCCATGGGGGGTAGTAACCACTTACCATCAGGTGGAGTACTTGCACGTTTAATACGTAAATCGAATAAAAAAACACACACACTTTGATGTTTTACGTTTTTGTTGCTCAACGCTGACAGTGTCAAGCTAAAACCGCTCGAAACAAATGTTAAATGGATTGATTTACGCCGACTTATTATTTATTTGTATACATATAATCTAATTATTACTATTGTTTTCCATCTCTACGCTTGTGTGAACACAATTTATAGGTGGATACGGTACGATGCAAATCCGATTCGTTGTGAGATAAGACGCCGATCCGACACGATAATGTCGCAGTACACTTGTTGTAAAGTAGCTCGGAACATGTCGGCTATGGAACGCTAGCTTATTTAAGCTTTTTTTATCACACTGAAGAAGCAAACGAGCATGCAGTCCACCGGATGGTAAGTGGCCACTACCGCCCATGGACATCTGTAAGCAACTTCATACAGAACAGGGGTTCAATCTGATGTCGATCACAGATGTGTTGCTACTCCAGAAGACTAAGATGGTCACCTCATATCTAAGTGAATCCGGAACCACACCCTTCCTCCAAAACGTAAGAAATGCTTCACGGTAGAAATAGGTATGGCGATGGTACTTCCCCAGTCGATCTACACTGCTTCTACCACCTGGTAAATTAAATTTTTAATTGAAACCTCAACCAAGCATGAAGTCTATCTGTGCTCTTAGTACGAGTTTAGACGTTTCCTTAAAACAATCATTCAATCAGTTCCTTAAAACAATCAAAAACTGTGGGAGTACATTGCAATGATGAGCAAAAACGAAACGTTGAATACTTTAACAAAACGCGTTTAAATAAACTCGTTATAAGGGAACAGATGATAAATGCTTCTTACAGTCCCGATGCATCTGTAATCAACACAAATACTCGTATGATTTAGTCTATCTGCGGTCAACTAGTTAAAACGCCTCGTATGAACCTTATCACATCCTTCAAACCTCAACCCTGTCGCGTTTAGGAACATTCCGATACAAGTAAATACGAGTATGTACTCGATACTTTTGTTTTGATACCAAGTACTTTTAGTATCGATATAAATCTTGCGATAGTAACTACTATTGAAACGAAAGTAGTTGACATCTAATCGAATCAAAGTAATCGTAAAGTAAGAAGGAAGTGATTTTGCTAAATTGCAGCAAAATCACTTCCTACTTACGACGATTATTTCTATATACTTCTTACATGATAAGTGTCACAAAAATCTTTTTTGGATGCTCTCTAGACGTTTTTTATGTAATGAATAATTTTATAAATGACTTCACACACTTTGTAGATTTACCAGGTGGTAGAAGCAGTGTAGATCGACCAGAAAGGTACCACCGCCACACCTATTTCTAGTGTAAAACAGTTCTTGCGTTTCGTTGGAAGGATGTGGTTGCTGGCTCACTAGTATGAGGCGACCATCTTAGTCCTCAAGAGTAGCAACGCACCTGTGATCGACTTCAGATAGAACCCCTGTTCTATATGAAGTTCCTTACAGATGTCGCAGTAACCACTTACCATCAGGTGGACTACATGCTCCTTTGCTACTTAAATCTGATAAAAAATAACTTTTTACTTCGAAAAATCTGAGTGTTTCGAACCCCTGACACTGACACAGGCTTCCACATAGCAACCGCAACATAACTAGATGCAAACCGGTGTAACTGTATATACGTTGGATTGAGGACACAAATTTATTTCCTTCGAATTCGCCTTAATAGATGCTTCTGATTGACGCTACTTCTTGGGCAGTCCGATTAAGTCACAGGCGATAGGCGGTTCCGCTGGAGCAGGTTCTGTGGCATTTCGATACAAGATAAATGTTTTCATCTAACAGGATGTCGTTAATTTGAAGCCTGCGCCACTTGTCAGCGTTTAAGAGGAACTGTGATCTCGTTCTAATAATATACGTTCAAAAAATTTACATAAAATTTCGCCTCGTTCGTAATATCCTTTATTACTTATTTAATTTAATCCATACATGTGATCAAAGTGAACACCTGTCTGTACGTCGCATCTATTTCAAATTCCAAATTTCATTTTTTTATATTTTCTGTGTGAAATCGCATCAAACCAAAACTACTGAATTTGATTTCAAGGTTTGATAATATATTGGGATAGCACTTAGTCTTTATTTAATTGAAATCTATCTGCTTTTTTTATCGCATGGGAGTAGCAAACGAGCATGCAGCCCACCTGATGGTAAGTGGCTACTGCCGCCCATGGACATCTGTAATCAACCCTAGGTAAGATCAAAGTCTCACCCAAGGTTAGTCACTGATGCGTTGCTACCTCTGAGGACTGAGATGGAATGCCTCGGAAAAGTATGTCTCCCTCAAAAGTTATTGTAATTTAAAGATATGTTACATATTTTAAATGCTGGTAATATCGCGAGGCTCAGTTTAATCAGGTTAGTATTAATTAAGACAATTCAGTAATTCATCGTCAACCCATTATTGTTCCACTACTGGGCACGGGTCTTCTCTCAGAATGGGAGAGTTTTAGGTCATACTCCACCAATCTAACCAAGCGCGAATTGGTAGACTTCACACACCCTTGAGAACTCTTTGAGAATTATCAGATGTGCAGGATTCCTCACGATGTTTTCCATCAAGCAGTGATATAATTATTTTCTAATACGACACCATTATTTTAGAGAAATCAGTAGTGCGTGCCTGGGATTCGAAACTAGGATCCTCGATTGAGGGGCAGAGTTTCAACCATTAAGCTATCACTACTCTTGTGAGTTACACATTATTTAGTATTTACTTTATGTAAATTACAAATAGAGCAAAATTTAATGCGCAGTGATACAGTTCGTGCTGTGTAGCGTGATATGAAAAACGGAAGACGTACAATAGATAGATTAAACCATCCTAACGCTAGTCCACAGGGTATCCTGTCGCAGTTTCGCCGTGACCACAATCCATATAACTGGATCGAAATACCTGGACGTATCGACGATGTTTCGACGACGACTACCTAAGTTTCGACGATGATATATAGCCTATAGCCTTCCTCGATAAATGGGCTATCTAATACCGAAATAATTTTTCAAATCGGACCAGTAGTTCCTGAGATTAGCGCGTCCAAACAAACAAACAAACTCTTCAGCTTTATAATATTAGTATAGATTAATACAAATATAAACACATTTATTAACTTTTTGCGCCACACAGGACAAAGCCGCTAGCAGCACTCCGGCAATCAGGTAACACGCTCAAGGGTATGTGTATAACGGCCCTAATCACAGTTTATCGGCCCTACAATTATTAGGCATAATTCCAGTGCACAAACTGTGTTTACTATTAGTTATAGCAAATAGAGCGACGTGGTTAGAATAAATGGTTATAAATCGGACATTTTCTGGTCTTCGGGGATTTTTCGAGGCGGATTAATGATTAGTTTTGACTAAATTGCGCGTCAAACTGCGCTCATTTTATGTAAGCCTACCCATTAACTTAGCTGTCATCTCAGTTATTCATTAAGGATAAATAACTTTGAAAATATTAGATTAATACGCTGCGTTTATATTTTCGAACTAGCTGTGCCTCGCGGTAATAACCGCGTTTAAAAATGTTACGTAAGTTTAAGCTATAACTTTTAAAAGTGAAACGGATTTTAATGATACACAGACTATGTTAATTGACATCCTTAAATCCAGTATGTATACCTAGTTTGATGCGATTTCAAACTCACAGACAAACAGAAAAAAAATAAAAATTATAGTGATTTGTATTATTACTTCCTCCTTGTTTTCGTTTTTCTTTTTTTTTGCAAATATATGCGATATACAAACACGCGGACCTTTTATTTTTATTATATATAAGAACGAGCATCCAGCGCGGTTTACTGGTTTCGATTTTATTAATTGCCACATCGTAAATCGCAATTCATTCATCATAGCCCGTTATTGCCCCATTGCTGGGCACATGTCCTTTAATACACTGAAAATAATCTGTGCCACAGTTTTACCAAGCTGACCAAATGTAATTTCGACATTCGTTTAGAACCTCTCAAATTGGTATGGTGGTAGAACTTTACCCTTATAACAACAGTGATAAGAAACGCTGTGTTGCGGTTGGAAGGGTGTTATTTAGAAGTGAGAAAAAATTTGTGAGTTTAATAAGGGAGAGGCGAAAAACCTAGTCTTCAAGTGTGAGTGTGTCAAATTAGCCTTAGATATAAGGCAAGATACCTAACGAACTAAGATACTAAGAACCAGTTTTTAATGCTCATGTAAAACACAAGATAGTTAATGAGAGTTATACAAAGAAAAAAGACAAACCCGCTGAGTTTCTTGCCGGATCTTCGTCTGCTGAGATTGTGTGCCGACCTGGTGGTACTTTAAGAAAAAATATTGTAACTGATAATTTGTAAGTACCTCCGTAAGCCTATGCAAAATAAAGACATTTCATTTCCTCAAGTAGGACTCCAATTCTGTGTTCATAGACAGCAATTATCACTTATCATATATCATAAAGTGGACTGCAAGCTCGTTCTACTTCTATAATACAAGAAAATTACCTTCATGTTTAAAACATGCACTCATTACAAACGCATAGAATTTAAATAGTAACACGTAACATACTGATCTTCAGTAAAACAAGAAGCGCCAACAAATGGTCCTGATATTGCGAGAGTAAATTAGTTGCAATCTGCGTATGAAACTAACCGGGGCTGATAGAGATATCGCCATGCTAAGTTAAATTTGCGCGCGTGCGTCTCGCGTACGCGCTAACTGTGAACTTCAACTCAACATCCACAAACAGCTTAAATAATAAACTATGGGTCTCCACCAAAAAGCTTTGAACTAAAATTGGAACTATGACTTGGTTATCGTTTGCGCTTCATTGCATCAGCCTTTTAACGTCGACTTCTGGCTACCAACCCTGATGAAGTTTTTTGTAAATAGTCACCGCACCTGGCTTGCATGTTAGTGACCGCAATGATGTTGATGTTACACATCAAGCCCACTACCCATCTCCACTACTACTACACATCCACGGGAGGAGAAGAAGTGGTGGTGGTATTTAATACCGACACCACGCCGAACAACCGTTTACGCTTACAAATTAATGATTCCATTTCACCATATACCAGAATTGTTCCAAGTAAAATATCATCAGTTAGCTAATAGCGAAAAGTATCAAATGTTACTTTTCGATAATCCATGTAATTAACTATACATTACTTTGCAACAGCCGGTACACCACCATATCACCACTTATCAGGTGATGGTGATGGTGTGTACTCGAACACATAGTGTATATTTCATTTTACAAGCGCACGTAAAATAAATACCCTCATACATGTTTGTAGCCGATTATTACGAAATAGCTTTTATCCAAGCTTTATATACTGATCAGCGTCCAGATATTATTTGCAGATACTACGATCTACACCGATTGCAATTCGATGCAAGAACTATAAAATGATATGACTAAACTATATTGAATATATCCATTTATGTCACGATTTTCTAGCGCAATTAATGTAAAGAAGCTTTTCTAATAGATGTCCTTAAACCTAGAATAATATTAGGTAGTTTTCGTAGCACACAAGCGATAGTGATGCTCTTAGCCAGCCATTACTGGCAGATAACGCACGGAACGCGGCGAGCTGAATAATGTGGAGCGCTCTCCGCATTACCTGCCACTGTCCTTAGATACGCCGATTTCTCTAATTAATTTGCGTCTTATTTCGTATACGATGTACCATCGAAGTCCAGTGTTTTTCGGCTTTTT
>MOOZ01000115.1:309357-320207 GCA_002930495.1 Cecropterus lyciades | reverse complement strand
ACCCACTGCGTGGCAGACCAGTATTGTGATCGCTCCGCCATGCGGGTCGTCAACTATTCATCAAACTATTCTTATATTCTAGATTGTACAATTATTTTGATTGATTATCCCAATTTCAAAATCCAAATACGATTTTGGCAACTTTGAGTCGGCCTACATTTGATAAGTTCGACTAATAAGCAAAATCACCTGAGTTTCGGGATGCTTAAGGCATCTATAAAGGAAAAAATCTTCTAAATAGGAGAAAAAGTATTGCGTGGTAAAAACTCACCTTAATGTCAAGCAAAGAGTTTGGGACGTTGGTACGATGGGTAGAACTCTGAACTATAATCTACTACGAGAAAGATTCACCGGTACTCTATACAAATATTGAAACATAAAAATACCCCACAGTTACTTAACTCTAGAAGGTATTTGCTCCTCTCTGTCTCCGCTCGTAACAAATCAGTCAAATTACATTCCATCAGGTTAACTGCAAGCTCCTTTACCTACTGCTTTAAACTCCAAAAGGTAATGTTAACTACTTATTCGTAGTATACAAGTAATAATCATCAGTAATATAGATTCAACATATACTTTAAATAGTATATAAATAAAACAAATATACCTAGTATAAAATCTTCCGCAGTTCGTTACCTTGCGCAACATCCCGCACCTGTTCCCGGGTCAGTCACGGGTCGGCCCGTCGCTCCCGGCTAGCTTCTGATGCTTTGTTGGATTTTATCTTACCATCTGTGTAGTTATAGAGAATGTACGTGGAGAATGGAAGTTGTGGATACTTTCTTGAAATATAATTATAGTAGTAGATATAGAATATTGAAACACTACGTCGGTCCTGTATTTGCCTTTACAAACGGAGCACGGTAAAACGGCAAGTATACGAGTAAGTAAATGTCAAAATGCTTAAAGAAATTCCGAGAATGATAAAATCTAAAACTGCATTTAAATTCCCATCTGGCTGGACATCTAACCCGGAACTTCCCTCTAAATAGTTGCATCATGCGGCTTCGTCACTAAAAAGATTTAACTCGAAGCTTGTATAATATGATAAGCGAAATTGTTACATTGAATGAAGAACATCTGTATCCGACGATCTGATGTACTGTCCGTCGCTTGCAGCGTCGTTACAACGGTAATAAGAAGTAAAATTTCGTAAACTCGTAAGCTCAGAAAATATTATAGAACCTGATACGATTCCGGAGGCACCACTGCCAAATCAATTTCTACCTCATAACAGCAGTATTAAGCGCTACTTGTGGTTGACATGGTCTGTGACGTCGAGCCCAATAAGACCTGCTCCTCGTCCCAACAATGCCGTAAAAGTAAAAGAAATTTAATCAATTCTATGTGGAAGATGTACAACAATTTCCACCGTCGACTCTGCAAATATATCTAGAGAGAACAGAAATTCCCATACACGTCTAAGAAAGCAACTAAGAGACATTCGTGAGGCATACATTTAATGCGATCACTATTAGTATCCGCACGACCAAGGACTAATAATTGATTTTTACGATTCACAAAAATTACATTTAAAGATAGGTAGCTTCTGCCGCCCATGGACAACTGTAATCAACCTCAGGTGCGTTGCTACTCCTTAGGGCTAAGTTGAAACGTCTTGTATAAATATGTCTCCCTTACCAAACCCTTCATACCAAAATACAGCAGCACATAACACTGCTGTTATAGGTGGGTGGTTCTTACGAAACGGAACGACAGATTGTTCTACCACCTTCAAAGAAATATTAAATCATGGGATTCATTCATTATTAATCATTTCATTATTAATTTGAGTCATGTCCAAAAGAAGCTTTCCCAAATAATTATGCTTTTGCGTAATTTAAAACAACACTTGTTACTTACTTATATGCAAGTATTAGAGGATCTTCCTGTTGGTATCGGGCCGTATAAATAATGCATCAGATATGTGGTATAAGCCGACTTTAATGATAACATGCCTGCCTCAGGGATGGCTTTCGTTAACTGATGTTTAAAATATGCGCCCAGACTATTGTTAGGCCTCTAATAGAGGATAGGAACTTGAATTTTAAAGACTGATTTTATCATGTATACTTTGAGTATTTATGTCAATTAATAAATGAGAAATTATGCCGAAGTGTATATCTGAGGACATTGTAAGGATTTGCAGACGGAAGCATGAACGTTAACGTTGCTAATAGGCAATCACGCTAATAGGTAAGTCTCACGCCTGTAATAATCTCACAATCTTACTAATATTATGAATGTTAAAGTTAATGAGGATGGTTGTTTATGAGATGAAATTTGGTATAATTTATGTTTGAATTAATACATAAGATGCTTGTTACTGTGATAAAAGTGGAAAAAGCTAGACAAGCATACATTTTAAGTAGTGTCTACGTAAATTAATAAAAAAATACCTATAAACTTAATAAAGCGTACGTAACTTTATTTATCATGAAACGTATTGTGTGAGTAAATAAATGAATTTACAAGTATTGAGCAAATGAGAGTTCATTTAACGTATTTTCACTCCATTTACTCATCCATTTGCCATGATAGAGATATAAGATCTCTGTACAAATTTGCGAAAACATTGCTATAAATATACCATATATATTTATAGTCTATTATTTTAATATAGGAGTAAATTTCTTCGTTTGTAAGTCATGTTATGTATCTTTTTTTTTAACGCCCTATGCATCTAACAGGTGGATGTCCTGCGTTTATGTTCATTTTGAAAACTTTCTGTGGATGTTTTTCTTCCTCTTAATATATACATACAGCAATATATACAACTAGCATTTAACGAATTGTACCACAACAACACAGCTAGATCTATTCCGTGGTACGAAAAGATGTGACCGTATATCTTCCGTATTCAATTACACCAAGAATTCCTCCCCCTATTAACTCAATTTATAAACGGTTAAAATCAGTTCAATAGATAATACAGAACAAACTCAACGAGGATTTATCTCCAATTCGACGCCCACGAACAATCGCGGAAAACCTCTATTTCCTGCTGTTAGCCGCATCGCCTGCAGCGTGCATTACTTATGACCACAGATTAAATAACTCGTAGAAATACCACTTGATAGCTAACCACCTATCTAACATGTCACCTCAAGTAGACTTCATGACTACTTATTCGAAAGTCTTTGTTTTTAACTACGACTCCACTGTGAGTCTCGAATAATGTATGTATATCACACTAACTGTGACATAATCTTTGTATTTTTTATAAATTATTTTAAGAGTTAATGGTTTTCTTTAAAATTACCGTACATACTCAAAATACCGTAAATAAGGTAAATTTTCTTTTTTATTAGATAAATACTAATGTAACAAGTCCTGCAAACATTGTCACGGGAAAGAGCGATACAACCCCGACACAAGTATTATTATTACTTTCTGGGGCTGTCTCAAAACTTGTGTTTTTGTGAAAAAGTGAAATAAATATATTTTTATTTTTATTATTTTATACTATTTCACTCCAATAATGATTCTGATTGCAAGAATGTGGTAAGGTAGAGTCACTTATATTTCATCGGGATCTTAGTGCCTGAAGGTCTAAGTAAGATAACAGATCCATAAATGGTAATAGCTACTTACCACTACGTGTACTATATACTCGTAGATAATAGTCGAACGTGGACATGGCAAGCAACATAAGGAAAAGGAATTCTATCTGAACTCAATCACAGATACATTGCTTCTCCCGAGGACAAACCCTTCGTCTGCAACGCAACCGCTTCACCCTAGAAATATGTGTGAAACGAGTATTGATCGACCGGCCAGGACTACTTCGCTGGTCGATCAATACTCGTTCTACCACCTTACAGAATTGCTTAATTTAATCATATATATCCAAGAAATAGATTTCAGCTATATAAGTATGGCCGAGATAATATCAAAAGAAAAATAGTTTCATTTGGCATTTCTGTTTCACATTTGCTCCTTGCTTACAACCGAGAGATCAATTCAGGACTCGATTCCGCGTCAACAAACGATGTAATAACAAAGCTATCGAATTTTGAATCATGGCCGACATTAAATGATTTCGATTATTCAAACGCATCGATTCCCCGCGAGCGATGACGATTTACGGGGACCCAACACCTCTGTAAGCTATTGTCATTCGGAATGGAATTGAATGTTATGGTGTTATAAACAATAAATCAACAATGAAGCGATAGAGAAGTCAGCTTTTGTTTGCGTGGGTAAGAATTAATTTTGATGTCGAATTTTTCAGTATCGTAAATGACGTGATGGAAATCTTTCTTTTTATTTCTATGAACTGAATCGTAATGAATCTACTACTTACTTACTAATTAATATTCTTATTGTTTCTCTGAGAAGATGGTGCTGATTTCAATATCGGGTTATTACAGCATTTTAGGACCGCGATTTGCGACGATACTACAACTCAATCTTCCTGACACTTCCTTGCATATCGCACAATAATGTGTAGATGAGTAAAACCTAAAGTCTACTATTCCTTCTCGAACCACTTGTGAACAATGAAGATCACAAGATCACAGTCAGGTTTATAATATTTTTATCATAATTCTAGTTTTAGCAGTCGGGTGTTTTGTTTTCATCATAATTTCTCGTAACATTTACTTGTTCAAGGTGGTATGGAAAAACGCAGTTTTTACTTATGTCATATTTCAAAATAAATAATAGCGATTAACATAGTCAATGTGGGTACATTATAAAATTTATTCTAAAGGTGCACACACCCTACATCTAACGAATTAGACGTCGCAATTATAATACCTAATTGGATGGACACTTACATAAATAGCTACACTAATGGTTCTTCCGGTATTTTAAATACAGTTAGTATGGCTAACCGTCTTTAAAATACAGGCATAGTCTTTTAATACTTTATGATATATTACATAATAAAGTATGACCACTGACATGAAATTAGATGTAAAAATATTACCGCTTATATTTTTTCTAATATTTCCATAGCGAATTAACTTTGTGTCACATGAAATACGCGGTGCCCGCACGCAGTGTCTAAGAACTTGCCTTAAATACAACTCAGTTAACGATGATTATCAGTACCCATACAAACTATCGTCTATATTTACACTTAAGCTAAATAAGAGCATAACGATTTCTTTCCTAAACTTATTAACTTCAACAAAAAACCATTAGTAATTGGTTCTTCTACGGTGGAAAGATAAAGGGATTTAACTCGCGTGGTGATATGTAGCTACATCGGTCACCATATTTTTACCAGGTGGTAGAAACAGTGTAGTTCGACCGGGAAGTACCACCGCACTACTAATTTCAAGTGTGAAGCAGTTCTTGCGTTTCAGTGGAAAGGTATGATTCACGGTTCACTTATATTAGGCGACCATCTTAGTCCCCGTGAGTAGCAACGCATCTGTGATCGACTTCAGATAGAACCCCTGTTCTATATGATATGCCAATTGTCCATGGGCGGCAGCGACCAGTTACTATCTGGTAAGGACTGCATGCCCGTTTGTTACTTTAATCTGATACAAAAAAGTGCGTAAACCGATTTAATACTTAAACGCTTTCTACACTCATAGCCCCACACTAGGATTTTCTCCTGTGTTATGGATGCCATGGACACACATCGACGAATTCACAAACACCCAGACCTAGAACTGAAATCTAAACTCATTATTCAAATGTCTGTCTTGCCGGGCATCGAACCCGGGACCCACTGCTTGTGCAGACCGGTATGGGGGCCGTTCCACCACATGGGTCATCAAATGCCTCCCCTCTAGGGTATATCCACGTCTAGCATTGCATTTTGAAAGTGTGCATCCTTTATGGTTCGACACAGGAGGCAGCACGACCACTATCTCTTCCTAATAACATTCCATCTATTTCTTCTGACAAGAACAACATCGTTAAACGGCGATGTTAAACGCTGTTGTTCTTGTCTGAAGGGTTTTGGAGGGGAGACACATTTATCAGAGGCATCCTCAGAGATAACAATGCATCTGTGACCACACTCAGTTCAGACCCTTTCAGACATCTGGAGGTGATTACAGATGTCCATGGGCACCAGTGGCTTACCTTTAGGTATATAACAGGGCCATAAGTTATCACTTTTTAAATAGAAACGGATTTACCAGATACTAAATTGTCCTGACCACCAGTTATCTCAAAATTGGAAGACGAAACATTATCCAATAATTTTTCATTGCAACGCTAAATTATTCTACCGTTGACTGCTTCCAAACGCTTATTAAACGGTTACCATAAACAAGTCAGTAATAAGTCCAGTACATTAGTCATCCGACCGCTCGCAGGACGAACAAATAAACAAACACAATTTGCTATCATCTAGCGGCAATAAACAAGTGTATGTAATTAAATTGATTACACGGTCGCTGGCGGGCGCATGCGTTCCGTTGACAAACGAGCAGTGTTCAGGATTTGTCGTGTAACTATGGACTGGACGGTATCCGCAACAGGTGCTATTTGCAACCGTCAAATAAGTTTCGGGGTACGTCGGTTTAGAAAAGGAAACCGAAAATTAAGTAAATGACACATTATTATCTGTACTTTCTACTATTTAAAAGTTTCGTCCGTGAGTGTCTTGTATATATAGAGATTGATTACAGATTAATATTTCGTTACTTTGATTGAATAATAAGACAACACTAAAAGGAAAAATTTATAGGAGAACCAGGTAAAAATAATACTTTTTAAAAGGCCATTAACCACATTGGAATTAGACCACCGAGCTAAAAAAATACAATCAGTATAAAACAATATCTTGAGCTCGTTTTATTTGTTTTAAAGTTAAAGGTGTTTAATGTTCGCCTTCTGCGCCGCTACCGGTGCAAATATATACTTACATATATATGCACCGGTAGCAGTTATACTTACTTTATACTTTTAGAATGAACTAGACCTCATTGAAAGATAATAAACAAAATTATAGCAAATGTATAATTCTACATACCTAATTTAAATATAAATTATAATTTATATTAATTGACACACTTTTACGAAACTTTGTATCGAGAACTCCTGATTCGTGAAGTTGATATACATAGATGTAACACTGATTAATACGCATTTGTTTGTTACACCTACAACATTAATAAAAGTTTACTTTCCATCACAATACAAGCGTCCTCGCTTACTTTCAGACAATATTAATTTATTTCAATCATCTTACCTCAACCTCACTCTACAGAAATATTATATCTTCGGTAAAACCACCTGCAATCTATTCCACTATTTAATACAAATCCGAACAATACGGTGTTGTGTGCATAAAATCATAAATTAACACTACAATACCAATAATAATTGTATAGTAACATTCTTGCACTAACTCGGAGAAATAGATTGCCGAGATTCGAAGAGAGATAGGCTAAAACTAAAAGCAGCCGATTCGAACATTTGTTCCGCTGTTACAAGCAATAATTTCACAGGCATATTTAGGCCAATTTAGGTAAACCGCACATCTGAACGTGTCTGCCTTATTTGCTACCAATAACGAGCATTGTGGCCCATTGTGAGGTAGAACGGACGCTCTGCGAGGGTCTCCATGCGTTTTGATACTTTATTTACTTATATTAATTGCAAAAGGATACCGTTGACTTGATCTTTTAGCATTAATAACAGAAATACGAACAAGTAACGCAATGTGGGCACTTTGCCTTTTTTAAATGAAAGCCTACCAATATATTTTTCGTTAGATTCAAGTAGTAAACAAGCCCATAATCCACCCGATGGTAAGTGGTCACCGTTGCCCATGGAAATTTTATCTGAAGTTATTTCATTTTATTTCTGTCCGTCACAGACGTGTTCCTAATCCCGAGAACTGAGATGGTCGCCTTATAGATGGAGTCGGCAACCACAACCTTCCAGCAAAGCGCGAGAACTCCTTCACGCTAAAAATAGATTTGCCGGTGGGCGTTCGAACCATATCATATCAGTGTATAAATCTTTTCTCTTTTTATGAAGGAAAAATCATCAACGAGTCATAGTAATACATAAATAAATGTCGTTATAATGTTGTATAAAAAATATCATAACATTTACTTGAAAACAAAAATTACATCCGCAAAAATACTTGTCTTCATAAATGTCAGGCACATATCTCAAAAAAGTTGGAGGTGGTAGAACTCTTTGTAGTTCGACTCCAGAAGCACCACCACCACTTCGATCTCACCTAATAACAGCAGTGTTATGCGCTGTTGTGTTCTGGTCTGAAGGGTGTAGTAAGAGAGACATACTTTTCCGAGGCATTCCATTTTAGTCCTCAGGGGTAGCAACGCATCTGTGGCTAACCTTAGATGAATGAAGACTTTGATCTTACCTAGGGTTGATTACAGATGTACATGGGCGGCAGTAGCCACTTACCATTAGGAGGGCTGCAGGCTCGTTTGCTACTTCCAAACTATATAAAAAAATGCGGTGGCTCTACAACTACAACAACAACACTTATTTCTGCATAGTAGCAGAAATATGTAGCAGTGTTAAGCACTACTGTATTGAGTTTGAAAGTTGTGATTAGGATTCAAGGCGTTTCAACTTTAGAAGCATCAACTAATATGTGACCAATCTCGGGTAAGACTAATCTTATCTGACATTGATTAACGATCTTCATGTGTGGTATTTTCGACAAACCCGCTAAATTACATGTTCGTTTGATACCTGTATACTATAAAAAATCCCATACATCCCCCAACTCATTGCTACTCGTCTCAAGCGTCCATTTTGTGTGGTATCCGCGATCGGAGCCGGCGGGCAGCACGAGCGCCATTCCTCACCTGCCGACGACAGCCTTTGATTAATCACAGATACCCACGCCTCCAGAACCAATTGTACGCATACCGCACAATGGAAACACTGTACTGTTCCGAAAATATTACACTTTATCATGCATTCTATTTGAAAAGTATGTGCGTAAATGTTTAAAAAACGGGTAAAAGTCATGTTAAGCATACCAATTAATTAAAATGTATAGAAACTCAATAAATATTGTATAGCAATACGAATACGAAGAAAAAATAAATAGTTATTTTCCACATGCAAGTTTTATATTTTTTATGTCCATGCAATAATTATAGGGAATAATAACTACAATATTAAATTTACAGTTATTGTAAATTTTCTTAATCCGATTTTGTTATTTCAGAAATAAAATGTTAAAAATAAATTTCACATTAAAAAATCTTATAATCTTTTTAGACGTTTTTCTAATAAAAATTAAAAGATTTTTTAAATAGACTGATTAGGGTTTGTACAAAATTTTGGATTTGATCCCCAGCCAAGAAATATCTGAAGGATGGTGTAGATTTGTATTCGACTTTGTATATTTCCATAGCACCCACGGAAAGATCTAGAGAAAACGATAGTGTTTATAATAATTCTGGAAGGTTACGAGTGTACAATGCATTGTTTATTACTAACCATATACTTATTTTTAAACTAATTGTTATTTTTCATTGTTTCAGATAGTTACCTGCCAACCAAAAATTTGCATAACAACAGCGAAGATATTAGTAATTTTATGCAGGAAAGTTCGTCTTCACTAAAATTGTCTGTTATAGTCCTTTTTGTCTATTTACAGGCATATGTCACAATCCACCAACCGTTCAGGATATAGCGCGAGCCAAAAGATGGTCATAAATACATACATACGCTCGAAAAACATTTCCCTCCTTCTGACGCAGTGAGATTAATAATGAGAAATGAAGCCTACCTACAGGGAGACACGGATGCGTGATTACTGTCGGAAATGAATTAAATGAAGGACATCAAAATATACAGGTGCATCACCATAGAAAGATTTTTTTTACCTTCCAAGATCTCGTTGACCGATAATTATGTCCTTTATTTTTTTGATTCGATCTCACATTGAATACAAAGTAAACATCATATATAACTAATTATGTAAGTACTTATAAATTTTTAAATTAAAGACCGGTACACACGAAACTTTATGTAAATTATAACTGGTCATGCGATGTATTCTATGTTCACATTAAATGCTCATTGTATTAAAAAAACGGTCAAATGTGAGTGGGACTCGCGCACGAAGGATTCCGTACCATTATTTATAAAAAAGCGGCAATAATAAAGAAACGTAACTTTCTTGTATGGCAGTCTCCCCTCAAACATATGTTTTAATTTAATATAATTATTTATTTTCTTAAGCGAATATACTAGGTGTATATTACTGCATGTATACTATACTGCATATCCTGTAAAAATTTTAAGCGTCTACCTGCCGCTGTTATTAATATCGTGCAAAAAAATCACGTTTGTTGTATAGAAGCCCGCCTTAAATATTTACTTTATTCTATTTTTAGCATTTTTTTATTATAGTGACAAAGGAAATTCATCATCTGTAAAGTTTTCAACTATCTAGCGATCGCGGTTTATGGGATACAGCCTGGTGACAAGCAGACGGACAGACTTACTAATAAGATTGATGGAGTCTTAGTAATAGGGCCCCTTTTTGACCATTTTGATACGGAACCCTAAAACAATATTCGATACACTCTTTTACGCTATTTTTACTGTAACAATCAATATGCGTGCGCAACATACATATAATATTAATGTGTGGTTCAAATTTGTAAAAAAATACCTATAGCTTACAGCGACATGCAACGCATGTGTAGCGTAATTATATAGTGTATTAAATTTATATACATCCGTAATTAAAGGCCAGCTTGTCATCCCGGGTTTCGAACCCGGTACCCGTCGTACAAACCGGTACATTGCAGGTGCACAGTGATACGGATTACTGAACAACCCATGGTGGATGTTTTTGAATTTTTTGAACCCTTACGATTAAACCACTAGCGGCCACCCATGTAAATACTGACGGCGCCAAACAACGCGAT
>MOOZ01000115.1:297006-308995 GCA_002930495.1 Cecropterus lyciades | reverse complement strand
TATAGCCTGGATTAAACAAGTGATATTTATTACCAGGCCTTTTTTCACATCGTTTTTAGGCGTACGCTTATTCTCGAAAGTTCTAAATCCATAATTGCTTGTCTTGCATAATCACATCCCTATCTCATCCTCGCCAAAGTGTTTTGAGGAAACATTGTTTTTTTAATATTATTAATGCATAATAATAGAAAAACAATCTCGTATAAGGCGACACGGTCAAATATTTTTTTGTTAAGGTTACCAGAATTGATTTCTTTCCTTATTCTTAATTTTATTCCGTTTTTATGGAAATTTTTCGATATTGTCGATATTTCCTTTGAGTCCCCATAATTGCCCACAAAAAAGGCCTGCTTATTACCGTGGTAAGTATGATCTAACTGCGGACGGAACCGCGTGAAAAAGCTAGTATATCATAATATATGTATTTTATGAACTTGTATGCACTTCTATATTAAAATGGATTCCAGCTAAAGAAGATCTCGGGAATGTTTAAGCGCTCTCTTGCGGCAAGGGTCTTGGCGGTCTGGTGAGTGTGTGGTTCCTTACTGGCCTGCTAAGTCCCAAGCCGCGGTGATGCCAATCCATCAGACCAAGAAGAAGAAAAGAGAACACGGAACCAATACAGGAAAAATAACAGGTCTATTTATGATTCTTGTCTATCTATGTATATTGATATATCTCTGAGAATGGTTTTGCTAAATGTATAATATTAGAATAGTGGTGAACATGTGTACCATAATAGGTATCAATGTATTTTCGCATTAATTGCTTGCTTTATTTATCCAGAGATATCACTAAACATTTTAAATTTATATATTTTACATTCATACAATGATCTAATGTGTGTTTGAGGAGGGAGGAGTCCAACAGCGACAAAAAAAACTCTCCTGTTACAAGATTTTTTCTTTTCTCGCCTTTACTAAAGAATGAAAAGTCCGCATACCCTACATCCCCTCTTTTATACGCCCATGATCATGGCCAGTGTTACTTAAAGTATGCAATATTATCACTAAAGTATTTATACTTAGTTTTGAGTGGAAGTTTGTACTTAGGTTTGACTAAATATCCTTGTAGTACAAGCGGTATTTTTAAATGAGACTTCTATAGCATTATTCTAATTTGAAACTCGATGAAACGAAAATGCGTCACAAAAGAAGTTGTCGGCGCAACAACTGGTGAGCGCTGTACCCCTTTCTGAATCGCGCCCAGAAATAATTTATATATATACTTACACGTACAACGTGTGTTGACATGTTACATACAACACATAACACACTACATTTGTGTGTAGGATTTTTTTGATTCTACTCCATAAGTTCTCAAGCACGGAGCTCAGATGGAATGAAAGAACCACCCAATGATAATGATCATGTCAAAATATTCAATTATATTCCGATCCATTGTATTTATTAAATTCAATTCTTGAAATCTATCTATTCCATTTACATCACTGTATTTCTAAAAATGATGTTCCCACAGTAGGAATTCCTTGAGACATTTCTCTAGATTTCCACATGGCTGACACAGCTTGTTGAGACGCGTCCATAACTTCCTTCGATACTATCGGCTGATAGCCTGGAGATATGTAGTTCATAGGTCCTCTGAGATAACTCTGTTTACTTACTACCATTTACGATATCTTCCGATTTTGACGATTTTGTTTAAGTATTAAAGATTATCATTAATTAATCGTGTTTTGTGATGTTTGTGAGCTTTGTTATATTGTTGTTTACAAGGTGAAAGAACTTTTCGATTCCGAAAGCACCATCGCCACACCTATTTCTGCCTAATAACAACAGTGTTATCCATTACTGTGTTCTAGTCTGAAAGGTGTGGTAAGGGAGAAAAGACATACATATTCGATGCATTCCAACTTAGTCCTCAGGGCTAGCTACGCATCCGTGGCTAACCTCAGGTAAGACTGACCTTATAGGATTGATTACAGATGTCTATGGGCGGTAGGGGCCACATACCACGAAGAGTTCTACCACCTTTAGCTATCTACAATAAATTCTATGTTAAAAATAAACGTTTACGCTCGTTGATGTCTGTTGTATGGTTTACGAAGTGTTTGTGTGACCTATGCCTGTGTTGTGTACGTTTGTTATCATTTGTTATATTTCTTCAAAACAATAATTGTTTACTTGTTAACCCATTATTGCAAAGTACATTGCAAGGTATAGTCGAAAATCAAAACATAAACGTACAAAGAAAATAGCAATGTATAGGCGAAAACGTAAACCATGATCGTTGCAAGGAAACGTAATATATTCGTACTAAAAGCACTGACAATATTCTTTAAATGTTTGTTGAATGCAAGAAAAATGTTATTTGCTAATGTAATATGTTATTTTTTATTGTATCAATATACCGGTATGCGAGTTTATAATAAGTCGGACATTGTGTAAACCGACGAAATCATACCGTTTGATTTCATCAATAGTTATTTAAGTATTCTAGTTACTACCATCTCGACTCGTATTAAAATCTCTTATCGCTGAACTTTAATAAAATGAGGGATTTTGGTAACAGACCACAACGCTAATTAAAAGCTAGGTATATATATACTATTGAGAATATAAATATAGATAGAACCTTGTACATACATAAGTTTAATTTTCATGTTTTCCGTCGCCGTTACAGTAGAAGCCTTCGAGGTTCGACTCCGGAGGGACTATCACCACACTTATTTTTACCTAATAAGAACAATGTCAAGTAAATGTGTTCTTCTTTTAAGGATGTGGAAACATACTTATCCGAGGCGTCCCTTAGTCCTGACAAGTAGCAACGCATCTATGGTTGACATCAAGTTAATCACGGGTATCCATGAGCGACAGTTGTCACTTACCATCAGGTGGATTTCTCGTTCGCTACTTCAATAATATACAAAAAGTAATAACGGATCTTAATTACGCGTGGGAGGTCGTAATTCATATCATTTAACGCTCCAATGCTCACATTTAAATGCAATCCGTACAAAACCGAAACGGAACCGTTAACGGATTGTCCTATCAGCTGTCACACCTGGTACGTGAGCGTCGTGACGTACGGCACAATGATGCGCGGGCGCACGCGGCGCAATCAAAGAGCTAGACACTCTGTCAGCTGATTTAATTAAGTCCTCCCAGATATCGGACAATCGGCATTATGTACCACGATCCGAACATGATACTCACTGGCCGGCTTTCCCATTCATCTAGTCTAATGGATTGATAAATTGGACTGGCGATTGTATGTTCGTGTTGTTTGATTTATTTATGCGATTTGCGTAATGTTTTGGAATTGGGTTTAATTTTTAATCGCTTGAAATGTCTGGCAGTGATACAAGTTTAGGACCGAGTAGGTTTTTATTATGATTGATAAAGCAATCGAACATGTAGTCCACCTGATGGTGGACTAACTAATACCATGTAGAACAAGGCATGTAACTGAAGCCGATCATAGATACTCTTGAGGACTAAAATGAAACCTTCAACTTGCTCTTTAATATGATTCTATAATGTTCAGAGTTTTTTTATAACACTATTTTGTTTCCTAAAATATAAAGTACAGCATAAATAAAAATATATTCTGGAGGCATAGATAACATTTTTAAAACTGATTTAGAGAACGGTTTTGTATAAATACTATTAGAAATTACTTTATAAAGTACCTACACTATGTTGATATGTAAATCAATGCTATATTTTAATTCGTAACTGTGTATATTTAAGGACTCTTTCTCTAGGACGGACAGTAGGTCGCCGTAAAGCTGGGGTTTCCAAGTGGCATGTGCCTTCAGTCATGCAATGCCCTTGGAAATCCCAAACGTGCTGGCGACGACCATCTGATAAATCGACCTTGACAGAAGAAACAAGAGTCAAGAAACAAAAAGAGGAAGAAAGAAGATTTCCTTGGTTAAGTTGTACTTTTGTTACAATTATTAAAATAACGACGTTATTCATTTTATGACATTTATTAGATTTTGGTAATTTAAATAGAAATCGCCAAATTAGTATGATGACATAAAAATACATTAATGTGGATTCTTATAATTTAAATATTATAATATAACACGTGTGAAATACACCAATGTTTAAATCAATTAAAGGCCGGTTTATATCGTCATTATATGGCTGCAGAATTAACGGCGAACATGACATATTTTGCTACCCATTTTCTTTTATTAATTCTATTATTAGTCAAGCCATATAAATAAATGTATATTTTTACACATCTATTATGAAAATGTATGAGTGTGTGTATATTCACATTACCCTTTTGTAAAATATCAGCATGTTGTTTAATAAATTATTTTTAAAACACGTATTTTATTCAATTATATAAATAAAACAGACTTTTACGTCAGAAATATTTTTATTAAATTACCTAACCTACTTCAATCCCAACTATCGCTCTCTTTAAACGCTGTAACACACTTCGATTTACTGTCGCTGTCAAACTTTGTCACAATCACTTCTTTGTCCGATCTTTTACTTTTTATCTTTTCCGCTTTTTCTATCTTCTCGTGATTATTTTCTTTTGTGATATTGTTCTTCGTTTTCTCGCTTTCCTTGTCTTTCTTTGGCGGCGGTTCGACTTCATCAATCTGTAAGAGGATTAATAATTTAGAATAACACAGTAAATGAGTCGTAATGATGGAACTATTGTGAAGATTCAGTCAACTGTGTTAACATATGAGTTTTACAATTTATGCCGATTAATACAACATATATATTAAAATAGAATAACCAAAGTATTTTTTAAAAATTTTATTATAGTAAACGATTAGACATTGCAACACGAGTGTAAGGCTTCTACCATAGTACGAGAATTACAAAATAATATGTAGCGTTGTTGTTTTATTAAGGATTTTTATAACCAAGTGTATTTTTATATGATTAAAGAATCGAAGGAGCATGTAATCCATTAGTAATTGATAGTAAGTGGTCCCTATCGCAAATGGACATCTGTCACAACTTTCCATAGAAGAGGGTTGTAGCCGAAATCGTCTTGATCGCCACGTATTAAAGTCAGCCGACATTCCAAGGAAGCACACGAACTGCTTCACACTAGAAATATATTTAACGCTAGAAACGGGACATATACAAAACCTCCCATTTTTACTACATTCTATATGTCACAAGACAAACATATTAATTTAACTCCTACCTGGAACACCCCTGACGACGTCCTCTTCCTGGACACGGCGGTCGGCGCTGCAGGCGTCGACACCAACGTCATGCTGTTAGAGCGGACACGTGCCAACTTCTCCGGAGACGGCGGAGGCTTCAACGTACTTGGTATAACTAGAAAGATTAGATATTCCACACAATACTCCTAGTTATAATAAAGAGTTATATACGCAGATGTGCTTTGATTTCAGTTTGAATTTGGCAAAACACTACCTTAAGCTTTTTGAAAATGCAGACGTATCTCATCTGATCTGTTAGATCTGTATTAAATAGAATTATAGTATCAAGAAAATCTACCTTTATTAATTAATAAAAAATAGAGCACATGTGTTCTAATTTAATGTATATCTCAAAAAAATTTGGCAAGACAATACCTTAAGCTTTTCAATAAGACTTATTAAGACCATAGTCCATATATAAGACAGTTAAATTTTAGTAAGATTTATATTAAAAGGAATTATACCATGCCAAAAATTACACTTTTTGGGTAAAAATTTTGCCAATGTCAGATGCCTTCGTGGAGAGTGAAAGCTAGTTTTTATTATTTATGGTATATTTTTGTCCTTCATTAAGATTCTGTTAACAAATTGCAATATGTAATACACCTTTCGTGAAATTAAAAAGTTAATTATAGAGCATCAATTTTATAGAGTCGGCATTTCTCTTAAATTATCACCGGAGGTGGGCTCATGTTTTAACTATGAAAGTCTCCGGTCGATTACGGTTCTTTCACATTTTTATAACAACTCCAAAGGATAATTTTAATTGTTACATACAGCTGCACATGTAATCTTTATTGGAGATCTTTTTAATTTCCGTAATCGACTTGTTTACGTACGACATAAACTCGTTAAAAGCTGCTTACAATGACAAATTAATGACAAATAAAACACCAGACAGTAGGATCTCATATTTTGTATAAAAGAAACTCTTTTCATCAAATACTTCCATAACTACTCACCAGTTAAAGTCCCATTGTTTTATTCAGGTATTCTTTGAGAATGAAAAGGTTTAGATCACACAATAATAATTGTTACAAAGTAACACTTACCCGGCCGCGCTTTGGGTGTAGAATTAAATGTGGTCCGTCTGAAACAAAAGCAACAATTATTTCAAAAATAACTAATATATTAAATAAAATAAATATAATTGCATAACAACATACATAATTCATTTCTTATCACAATCTTACTTATGTATAGTATATATAGCGAAAGTTTGTGACGATGTATGTGTGTTTGTTACTCTCTCAACCAAAAAGTACTCATTGGATTTACATTTTGCCATACGGATCGTTTATGACTTGGATTAACAAATAGGATACTTTTTACCATGGCATATGACACAACAGGCGGAACCGCGGAAAAAGCTAGTATAAACTATATAAGCAACTTTCATATATACCTACTACAATTAATCATGTTAATTCGTAGGGGAATTCGTGGGGTGAGAAGATTCAAAATTGTTTCAATGACATCGTCAGCGCCATTTAGCGAGTTAATATTGAAACTTATTAACGATATCCGATGCTTTCGCGATGGTACATATTGTACACTTCACAACTTTAAATTAATAATATGCAGTAAGTCTTTTTTTACTATGCCCGAGAACTATGTCTTAATATCTATCGTCATTAAAATAATTGAAGACGAGGCTTTTATATTATTACTAGCTTATTCCCGCGGCTCCACCCGCTTCGTTCACATTTACGGTAATGAGTATCCCATGTGTTAATCCAGGTTGTAACCTATCTATGTACCAAATTTCAGCGAAATCCAACCAGTAGTTTTTGATGATTTTGGACCCAGGTTATAAATGGCACGTATAGGCCTTTTCTGCAATACAAAAACAGACTTGAGGTCTATGGAGCACCCCCACAGCAGTACATCGTAGGACATTATGCTGTGAAAGTAACTGAAATAAACTATTCTAGCTGCTTCAACATCAGTCAAATGTCTGATTTTTTTTCACAGCATTGACCGCCGAACTGAGTTAACCCGACAATTTTTCAATGCGGAGACCTCATTGCAATTTGGTATCTAAAGTAACGCCTAGGATGACATTTAATTCCACAAAGTCCAAGATCGTTTCATTGAGTTGTACATTGGTTTCAACCCGCCTCACGTTGGGCAATGAGAACTTGATACATTTAGTTTTCTTCTCATTTAGAAGGTTATTTATGTTGAACCAATGTATGACCTTCGAGAGAGCATTGTTTACTTCGTCAAAATTGGCTAACTGTCTTTTAATATTAAATAATAATGAAGTATATCTGCAAACAATAGAATCTCGTGATTATCCCCTATATACGAATGTTACGAAACGGGTTTATCGTGTGTGTTCGTAAATATTTCGCCACAACATCGCAACGTCTCCATTACGATAATTGAGATCGACGTAGAAAAGCAAACATATCGTATCTCGAAAAATACAACGTTACACCAGAGACATAAAACAAAAATTAAAAATTCATTAAGTTACACTGAAAAGCATACGAATATTATATTGTAAAACATTAAATTTTAAACTAAACAGTATTATATGTAATTTATGAAATCATTTTAAGATTAATGTAATTGATTTAATGTATGTATATAACTTAAATTCTTATGATACAACAAGTTCGCTTTCCTGTGTCGATATATACATATGTACATGATCATCATTAAATCGCATTAAATTAAATTTTAAGTCACCTCACGCAATTTACGTTGTAAACATAATATCTGCCAATCTAAACTGTTATAACGCCCAAAATCGTTGTTCTTACATTGAGCGTTATTCCAGTACCTTTTTGTAAAATAATAATAAAAAAGTGTATGTCAGCTCCGACGCCCGACTGGAGTTTACTCCTCAAGTACGATTGTCTAAACAGGCGCAATAAAATTAAATTTAAATAAGTTTCAATTGAAAAAACTTGAAGTAAGATTCAATTGTTGTAAACAGCACTAACTATGCGACGGATGAGAAAACTTGAAGTAATATTCAATTGTTGTAAACAGCGCCATATATTATGCGACCGATGAAAAGGGGGAAAGGTTCGCACAATAGGTGGCGCACCAAAAACGTATCGAAGTCATTCGATCACTAGATTCTCCCCTCATATTTTTCTCATACCGTGCGCCGTATATAAAAATCGATTCTTAAGGAGTAAATTCCAAAAACAACATATCAATAGGATCCAACATACATTAAAGCCTTGGAAAAATTTACATAGAAAACCGGATTACGTTTTCCTTTATGAAATAGTACGTCACTACGTATCTCACTAAAAGGGTAGGTTAAAACAGATAATATATATGAGTATTCTTATTTTGTGTCAAACTATCTTTATTAGTTAAACAATAATTCAAAGGTATAAGTGGTAAACTATTCTTTATTCTAAACAAAAGATATTTGACATATTGATCTGACTTTCCAATATGGCGCGCTATTTTGGCGCGTAACGGCATTTTTAATCTGCGACCGGATCAGAGCAAGGTGGTCGCATTCCGAATCGGCAAAGAGACGTGTACCCGTACAGCCGTGTCCTGTCGCCTCGTCGGTGTCGCCGGCGTCGTGGTGTGTCGTTTTAATTGGTATCGGGACCCATCGGCTAATTGTGGTGTAGAGCACTGCGACACTAACGCCGCGGGTCGTATTCACCTGTCTCGGGACGCGGGAACATACCCCCGCTGAGCCAAATTACTTATCGACAGTCACGACTGCGCGGATCGATTTTTTGCATTGATTTAACTCGAACGCAGCCATAAAGAAAGGCATTAACTGTCTCCGGTGGCACGACGGATCCCATTTGCGATTAAGTTATTATGTCGTGCTGTTTTTTAGTTGTCAGCTGCTGTGCAATTTTGCGAGTGAAATGGCATCGTTAAGCTAAAAAATTACGAAATTATCGTTCTACTGTTGCCCTTATTACATGTCCTTTAATGTTTCTGACTGTTTGGGTAACCAATTAATAACTTCTATTATACTGTGACATAATTTTGTAATCCGAATTATAGTGTTTTTTTAACAATATTTTACAAACCTCAACGAAACTACTTTTAAATACACGGTTCCCATAGGATACAATGATGTTATCTGTCCCATACGAAGTGTGTTTTATTCCGGGATAAAAATAGCTTATGTCATTCATAACTATGCATAAAATCATCAGTCGATCCGTTGCTCAGTTAAAATAAAAACAAATCTTATCTCACGTGAACCGTTCATCTAACGGAATAAAAGTAGCTTATGGGCTATTCCTGGCTATAATTTGTCTGTGTCAAATTTTATCCAGAACCGTTCGACTGCTCTGCCATGATTGCGTAACAAACATCGAAACTCTTAATTATAATATTAGTAAGATTGGTTATTTACTTTGTGTAAGAGCGCACATACAGTCTATACTGTATCCCCACCATATTTACAACAACGAATTAATACATATTATATAATATAAAACAATGGAGATAATACAATAGAGAAAAAAGTAGTTTTCTTTGAATTTTATTGAGCCGAGGCATAAAGCAGAGGAGCATCGCTTGCCTCCTGTGGATTTCAATACTAACGAGATCGTTTTCGTTATTCGAATATTAAATTCTATCCCTTTATCCCTAGAACAAGACCCACATAACGATATCTAAATTTCTTATTCGTGATGTTTATGAACTCCGTGGAAGGAGGTGGTCGTACGATTTTATGTTATGAGATATGACGCAGCGTTGGCAGATATCGCTCCGTTTCATTAGGATTTCCGCTGGAAAATAGTCTCAGTTTCTTTAAGGGCATGATTAAAATTTATTACTATTATAACGAGAATCAGTAGTTAGTGTCACTAGGTCGCATATAAACGAACGACACTTACCTAAAGTGTCGTTTTCATTCAGAAGGTCTATGTCATCATCATTGATTACTTTTTTGTTTTGGAATGTTGAATGTGTTTTTGAAGTAAAAAGTCATACAAATAAGTTCAGCCGCCGTTCAGACGGACACAAAAACTAGTTGAATAATTTTGGTATATTATTCATCAGTTTAACAATTATTTGAAAACCATGAATCAATGGATATCTTTAAAATAACATTGTATCATTTACAATCAAACTTCGTTATGAAAACTTAACAGATTATAAATTAACGTAGTGTTTCCCGCCATATATGGTCTGTGCGCGATTAGTAGATTAAAGCTAAAACGTTTTCTGATTCGAATCAATCATTCATTGAGATCATGTTTGAAGAGTGTGGTAAGGGCATAATTACCCGAAACATACCAACGTACAAATATCAATGGGTGTCAATGGCCACGTATCAATCTAATAGACGTTTGTTTCTAGTATATTATAAAAAAGACACGCTTTCTACACTCATAGCTCCACACTAGGATTTTCTCCTGTATCGTGGGTGCTATGGACACACAAAGACGAGTACACAAACACACCAGACGCAGAAGAAAAACCTAAACTCATCATTCAGATCTCAGTCTGGCCGGGGATCGAAACCGGGACCCACTGCGTGTCAGACCGGTATGGTGACTGCTCCGCCACGCGGGTCGTCAAAAATAGTAAGTTCGCATTTAAATCAATCAGCTTTGACAAACCGGTAAGCCGGTCTCCATCAAATATCTACAGACTTATTACTCACTGTTATAGTAATAGTACAATATTCAATACTTTTTTGTTGAGAATATCAATGAAAACTATTAATTATAAGTTGTCATAAAAGGTCAAATGTACTTATATAAATTTAAACAATAGCGTTTTTAAAATGTATTCAATAAATTAAAAAAATAAAATAAAATAAACACTAATGGGAGCGCAAAAAGTGGCTTACAATTCAAACGCTAATAATGAATGGAAATAAATAACTGTACATTTGACAGGCAAACATGTGCATGTTGACATGTAATCGTAAACATGTGCATGTGAACATAATTTGACATGTGAGCACGTCCCGAAATGTCCCGATACGCTAGCGAACGCTGTCTTCATGTAGCGTCTAACCATTAATTGTATAAATGACACCATTATATTTTTTCCAATGGTTATTTAAATTACTTGTATTATGTCGTTAATTATAAATTCCTTTCTTTATTTTATTGCACATTTTTATAGTCTTTTTAGTCTTACTTTTTATTAGTGTATACTGAAGTTGAACACTGTAATGGAATTTAAGCCTATTACGTTCCAATATAAATAAAATTATAGTATCTGAATGATAAACGTTTTTAATACTTTTCAACGGTTCATCGCGCCTGTCACTGTCATCTTGTTTAAATATTTTAATGGTTTGTTTTTGCTTAAATGGAAACGTTTTTTACGCATCATACTTATTCCGTTTTCCATCGTAAAATTGCTTAAATATAGACAAGTCTCTATTTACTAATTATACTGGCGTTTCCACTGTACCAACAATTTAAATGATACGTACTTTAAAAAATCTATTCCTTACAATCATCTTCTAAGAAAAATAGTTACAATGAAAACCCAGCTTAAACATGAAGTACTATGTCCCGCTTAAACATTTATAAATGTTGGCGTCTCTATCCCGGTCGCACGTTTGTTTTCTGATGAGACCCTTCATCACGGTAATATTTCCCGGCGTCGATGTTAACAACGTTGGAACCAGTCGCCTGTCTGGTCGGTGCCTTCGTTACGCTATTAAAATGACACCCGTATAAACACAGCCTACTCGGTATAAAACAATACACGATTACTGTTATGGGTCGCGGGTAAGCGATGAGCGATAAAATGTTGTACTTAACACCTTTTAAGCGACTTCTAGGAAAGAGGGCGTCTAAGCCTACTAAGTCACGTATATATATTTTTTAATTAGACACA
>MOOZ01000115.1:267492-279184 GCA_002930495.1 Cecropterus lyciades | reverse complement strand
AATAATAAATTAACCTCAAATGCAAATATTTTCAAATGAACTTAATGTAACTTGCTTTATTCATTCAACTTGTAACGGTTAACCTCGACTATTTTCGGTATAAACATGGCTGATATGAAATTTCAAAGCTGTATGATATTTTGAGCGCGCTTTATTTAAAAGTCAACATTCGCATTCGCATTCGCATTGGCGAATATTGGAGATGAATATTCGCATTCGCATTCGCATTCGCGAATGTGATAATTCTGACATTCGTTACATCACTAGTGCACACATTAGTCTAGAACAGCGACGCAACATCGCACCGATAGCATCTGCACGAGCGGTGGCGATGAAACTGTTGCTGAAATATGGATACTGTGCTTTCATGCTCTTGACATTATGGACCAAAGAAAAAAGTAAATCTAAAGTCAAATAAATAAATGTGTTAAAACGTGAAATGCTTATACCGATTTAGGCGTTACGTTTATGGATGACTGCGAAAGAATTCAATAAAAGATGAATTTTATCCATTGCGAAGTCCATCTAAATAAAAACATAAAATTAATATGTATTTGTAACGTCAAAATAACAGCTTCTATGCTTTCAGTAAATGCATATAAAAGATTAGACGTTACTTATAACAAATTTATAAAAACATTTATTTGTCTTTCTGTTTGTTTCGGCTAATCTACAAAACACCTAGTTCGTAGATTAGCCGATTTAGACGGGACTTTCACTGATAGAAAGCTGAAACTAAAAACCACTGAAAAACTGATTCCAAGAAGTACTAAAGTTGCTTTTATTTTAGTAAAACAATTAAGAGTTTCGCCTAAAAACATTAAAACCCATAAACTCGCGCGCACCTCACGTCCCGCATCCACGATGAATTTATCGTATGCGCTAATGTCAGTTTTATCAATCCTCTTTGAAAATATGCTACTTGGTAAAATTTGTTAGAGGTTTAAGTTTTCGGTTATACGTGTGTATGTCATATAATATTTTAAACGCGTTGAAAACCACTAGGCACAGCTAGTCTCCATAATCGTATGTAAGTTTTCTAGAGTGGCTAGGGTGTTTCCGCCCTCATATAATACGAAGAATGAAATAATCTACGAACAGAAGAATCTTCTATACTTTTCACGAAGTCATAGTTATGCCCGTGCTTGTATTAAATAATATGTAAAACAAGCATGGGTATAACTTTGAAATAACGCATCTCATAGACTAATACCGGCTACATTACCATAACGTCAATTTAAGCTAAACAAAGATGGCAGAATTTGACGTGATTCGACTTCTAACCACGGTCACATATTTCTGCATATGTTCCTATGCTGATATGTTCTACTTTGAATATGTTTAGCATGTATGCTTAATGACGTTTTCCAATTTAGTTAACTTAAGAGTATACTCGGGTTTTATAATGAGACAGAAATACTTTTATATAGTCAGATACTTATAACTACTATACACTTCTATTACGTATACCTAGATATAACGATAAACGCAATCTTTACAGCGAAATAACGAGTAGAGTTAACGAACATACAGTAAATGTTCGTTAACTTACCACACGCCTGAAAGTAAATAGTAACTGTCGCATATGAAGTATATGAACATCTGTAATCAACCCCTAAATAACATTGGTATCCTATCTGAGGTCAGCAACAGATTCTTTACTACTCCTGAAAACTAAATTAGACAGCTTCGTATAAATTTGTCTCCTTTACCACCTTTCAAACCATAGTAAAACAGCGCTTAACATCATTATGAACAAAGGTAAGTGTAGCAGTCGAACCACACAGGTTCGACTGTCACACTTAGCAAAACCACCTTCAAAATTAATACAGCTTAAAAGCATACCAATTTATTTAGACCGTCAGAACACCTTCCAATTGAATTGAAATCCTCTTATAAAGTTTCAAGCAAACTAATTTTACAGTACCGTTGAAGTCCACCTGTTCGAAATTTGCTCACAATGCGATCGCGAACAATACGATAGTCAGATGGTTACAATGGTGAAAATCCATTTTATGCGAAACAGAAAATGAGAATGGAATATCATCGCACGTGTCGGCGGCATGCAAATACGGTGCGCGGGCGCATTAAAATGCAAGATGGCGGAAGCGGCACGCGAGGTCGCGGGGTCGCCAGTATCGCCACGCGCCATTGTCCGAGCCACTCGGAGCTACCGACGCTTGTTGCCACACTATGGTACTCAAATTACAGGACGTTCTATTTTTATTTGTAACAATAGATTAAGTAACTGGGTAGTGACATAAACCTGAATACATGTTGTAAGAATGTAAGGTTTATTCTTATTAAGAACATAATCTTATATTTTCCGTTCATATCTCACCACTCAGTCATCATCTTATTCATAATTTCAGTCATTCAGCTCAGACGTCTCTTAGTGTCTAAGAAAGATAAATGGACCCTTATTTTTCATACATAATTAGATATGTTGTAAATTGTGCCCTAATCACCCTTTCGAATGAATAGAGAATAAAAAAGACAATCGTGCCTAGTATCGTGCCTCAATAAATCTGCATACATCCGCCATAATTAACAGACAAGCTAACACGTAAACGTTATAGAAAAATATACATTTTAGTTTATATTTTAATATTTAATTCTACTTCGAATATATTAATATCATTTCGTCGCCGACAAAAGACAAAATACACGCATCCCAGTTTCCACAAGACTATCCTAAGTTTTACAAAATTGGTAGCCACCGTAGCGATATCCTCAGCGAATCCGTTAACGCGCACAATAGCAGAGCTTCGTACAGCGGCTGAGCCGGCTTTAAATTATTTACTTAGCTAATGAAACGTGCTGTGTAAATCTCTTGATATCGATACGACTTTGCCCAGCGCTGGGATTTTAATAGGTTGATATTTTAGCCAATTTAATGAATACCGAGGTTGGCCGCGTTAGATTGTATTTCTTTTACAGCGTCGGTGTAATTGGCTTGGATGCCGTCTAAATAGGAAAGACTTGAAATAATAGGAAGGCGCTCCTCGTGTACCTCCTCTTGTACTTACTTTATTTATGTAAAATACGAATATTACGATGTATGTAAATAAGAGTCATTTTTGATGATGAAAAATCAAATAATTTCTAAACAGATTTGTTTCGGTTTTGGAAATGACAATGTGGTATGGTATCGGTCTTAAATAGCACCACTCTCATCCCGCGTATATCGTAGGAGACTGAGAGACTGTTAACGATGGAAACTTTCTTCATAAGCTTGCGAGGAGCGCAGGAAACTATAAACTTATTAAAGGAAAAATGTAGACATCAAATCTGGCACTTTTGGAAAATTTCTTGTCACGCGCCCACCGCTCGCCTTGTTTTTCGATGCTTTTATAATTTACGTTTCGGCAATATAATTCGAAAACGCGTAGTCTGTAGTTTTTCTTGCCGTTTACAGAGACGAAATTCAGGAGAGGCAGCAGTATATTTCAGTATATTGTGTAACATGATCACCAACGCACATGCCAGGCGCGGTGACTATTGGCAAACATAAGTGTCCGAACGAAGGTCGATTTTTGGCCGAAGCTGATTATTCGGCTTTAGTCCCAACATTGGGCCAAAGCCGAAGCCGAATGTTTAAAAACCATAAGAAAATCATTTTCAAATTTTCTAAAAGTGAATAATATACAAATTTGAAAATTTGTAATAAACAACTTCTACGAGCTGAGTGCAACTTCTTTGCAACTTGTCAAAAACGATATCAGTTCGAAATAATGTGAATTTTAAACATAACGGGCAAAGTACACTACGGAGTGTTCGCTTACCATCTCGATCGCGGTGTACTGCACACGTGTACACACGTACGTACGTTACTGTTTGTTCAATTTTCCCTTGCTTGAAACCTTCGACCCATCGAAACCGTCGACTTCGGCTGATGGTTTCGCCGAAGGTGGTATTTTGACCGAAGGTGGCCGAAGCCGAAGCCTAATTATGCCTATGTACAGCAGTGACCCTTAAAGGGCGAACGGATAGATGGATCCAATTTTAACGAGACATTTACGATGCGTTACTACCGTTGAGGACTAAGTTGGAATGCCTCATTTATTTTTGTATAACACCTAATTTGTCACTGCCGCTCATATTTTGAAGCAACTTCACATAAAACAGGAGTTCCATCTGAAGTCAATCACCGGAGCGTTGTTACTCCCGTGAACTAAGATGATCGCCTCATATGAAAGCGAGTCAGTAACCATACCCTTCCACAGAAACGCAAGAACTGCTTCACGCTAGAAATAAGTGTGGCGGTGTGAGGTACCTCATCAGTCGAAGCATTCTCGTTTTGCCCTTTTGTGTATTTTTGTTTCTCTTACTAATTAGGAATGATTACATTATGTTAAACTTTCAAGAAGAATAATATGTAGTATGTCAATAAAAACATTGATAGGATTTCTAAAAGTGATAAAAGCGCAAGAACAAGTTGGAGAAATGAAAGTATTCACAAATTGCAAACTAAACTGAAATTCCTAAACTGACGGATATAAAACGAATGTTTGCTCTGCAAATAGATCCAATATGACTCCAACTCGCTACTTCCTTATAAATAAAACAATTTTATATCAAGCATCATTTTATTACATGAAAAAAAATAGAAAAAAATAAAAATCAAATCCAAAATTAGATCTTAGTATAAAGTGCTTATTAGAGTCACACTGGTAGTTAAACAGTAACATTTTTCACATAAGCTACAATAAATGCTTATTTTAGATGGTGGCAAACGGCAAGACGCTGTTAAACATAAACGCTTTCTACACTCATAGCCCCACAGTAGGATTTTCTCGTGTGACGTGAGTGCCATGGACACACAAAGACGAATACACAAACACCCAGACCCAGAACGGAAATCTAAACTTATCATTCAGATGTCTGTCTGGCCGAGGATCGAACCCGGGACCCACTGCGGTCAGACCGGTATAGTGACCGTTCCACCACGCGGGTCGTCAAAGGACTGTTAAGGATATAACATTCGGAATCCTGGTATCCCGTTCGCATTCCAGTCCTGAAAAGTTTCTGAAAAGAATTTGATATATCCCGGGATTTACAATTTACGGTTTAAGAAATCTAAAAACTATAATTAATAATAAAAATAGGTGCAAACAATACTTTTAATAAATATTGGAACATAAACTACCTATCTCTTTCTGCAAAAAACTTATGCTGCAAATATATCCCGATGTTATCATTTTATTTAAAGATTAATATTAGTCTATTTGGAAAAGAATGTATTTATTACAAAAAAGTTACTTCATAATTTTATAAGATTAAAAGTAATTTTCTTGAAGTTTAAGTTCTTACTTTTTTATACTAATTATCATTTTGGGGATTATATCATTATTATCAATAATTTAAAAGAGTAATTTTATATAGCATTCTGAGTTTTTATTGACCGTTTACAATCTCGGACTATCTCGGGATACCGGGATTATCTTTAAACAATATCAAAAACCCCGGAAACGGAATAGAAAGCCGGTATCGAATCATTAAGTACTAAGAGTGATGATAATGGTAATAAATTGAAACCAGTACCTATAATCAGAACAAATCTCATTAGACATAACTAAATGCAGGTTTTTGCAAACATTTACTTTATATAGATATACTAATTGACACCATCTAAAACAATTATACTAGGTAGTACTCAATTGTACTTAGTCTTACCTAGTATTTAATTAAACACACATAGACATTCGTTTTATATACCTTATTTCTCGTATGTTAATACCACACATGTACAAAAATACCACACACACGTATTTAAAAAGAAATAAAATAATATCACTACATTTGCCAATAAACCGTAAATGTTTTTACTTATGAAAGAAATAGTCAAAACATTGATTATTTTGCCTAATTAAACCGCTCTTAAATTATTTTATATAATAACTTCTATATAATCAAATATTATAAAAACCCAAAGTTAAATTTAATAAAATAATAGTATATAAGAAAACTACTAAAATCTCTTACACACACTACTCAATCATATAAACATCGATAATACTTAGGAAAAAAGCCAAATACTTAAAACTTAAAATGAGCAGAAAACTCAGACCTAAGGTCACTAAAGATAAATGAGAAAAAAACTAAAGCTATTTGACTTTATCATAGTCATGACCGGAATGTCATACTTTCGAAAATACTGACCAACATTAGAAAATATTATGCTTTGAGTAATAGTACTTTTTTTATATTGAGTAAACGATCATGCAGTTCCTCTTTTGGTAAGTGGCCATTGCCGCCCGTGAACGTGTAATCAAGCCCAGACATAGGCGTAGCTTTGTTAAAGGAGCCTAAAAGCTATGTCCACACTAGGTAGGTGGTGGACGAAAAAAGGATCAACTTATTTGGCTTTGAAATTTATTATGCTAAAAAGGGTTCAGAATAATAAAAAATAATAATACACGAAATTTCGAAATTTTTCTTTTTTTCTCTTTTCAAGGCACTTTTTTTTAATAAACTTAAACGCTTTCTACATTCATAGCCCCACAGTAAGATTTTCTCCTGTGTCGTGGGTGCCATGGACACACAAAGACAAAAACACAAACACCCAGACCCAGAACAGAAATCTAAACTCAACATTCAGATGTCTGCCTGGCCGGGAATCGAACCCGGGACCCACTGCGTGTCAGACCGGTATGGTAACCGCTCCACCAAGTGGGTCGTCATTTTTTCTCGCCTATGCTATGAATGCTAACCTAACTCCCCCTTACCCTTTTGTACGTTCATGTCCCCCGGAAATAATTATATAAATATTCGTAGGATAATAGATCATAGACTCCCTGCTTTCCAAACACTTCATCACAGACAGTTATTAATCAATGAAATCATTAAAGCCAAAGACGTTCATTAGTGTATGGATAATCAAATAGTCAATATAACGCGTAGTGGTCGACGTATAAAAAAGTCTAAGAATATTTTCTTATACTGATTCTTATATGAGCGTAAATGCCTTCACAAATGTAGACTGAAAAAATTAAAATATTTCAAAATAATCACATCCTACAATATATATAAAATAAATGCATTTTGTAAAAGCCTCTTCCTTTTGGATACAAATTTAAGCGTATAAAAATAATAGAATGAAAAATGTTTGTATTGTCCTTGTATTGCATTGTACCTACTGAAACATAAATGGGCGAAACTTGTAGAGCCATGGTGAATCTTAAAAATATGACAATTATCAATATTCTCGCAATTAAGGAATTATATTCCCGATATTCATGATCTAAACCTTTTTCTGTCGTATAAAAGTGAAATAACAAACTACCCTCATGATAAGTGGTCACTGCCGCCCATGCACATATGTAAAAGATTTTACATACAACACATAGAATACTATCTGAAGTCAGTTATAGCTTATTTCACTGAGAACTTCTGATAGTTTTAAGTTTTTAGGATGGTAAATTGAAGTTTCCATTTATGACCATACACTTATAAAGTAGTTTCATTATTTTCTAATGTATTACAAATTATAAATTTGACATACTCTAATTATGTTATAAAGATCTATTAATTGTAATTTAATTCAATGTCAAATTTTAATTAATTTATAACAATGACAAATTCTTAATTAATCTGAACTAGACATTGACTTCGAATATTTAGGATTGTATAATTTTAATAATGGGAAGTATCGATATAATTAAATTAAATTTCATGCGTTGACATATAAAAAAATATTTGTACGCCATTATTTGGCGCAACAGTAAGCGCCCTTCTATAATTGTGAACACCTTTGTTATCCTTGCTGACAAATTAATTTATAATTTAATGTTTTAGTGATTTGATGATTTAATGGATTTAATGATTTAAAATGTTTTTTTTCGAGAGACTACTTATATTTTCGTTTTAGACAGAGAGACGCCATAGCGACGTCACCAGGTTCCGAACAAATTATATTAAAACATATAACACCTAATTCATGAAGAATCAGTATAGCAACGTGGAATTTTGAAGCGTAGCCACTGACAATCGTAAAGTCCGGCTACTCAGTGTACTGGCGGTGTTGCAACTAAACCGTAGAAACGTCAGAAACCTTAGAATAGCCAGCTATATGAAGAATATTGTAAAAATAATAAAGCCAAAAGTATAGCGATTACGCACGCTTCCATCATAGTGATCGTCTTCGATCTCACCAACTCCTGCTGCAGACGATCAATCTGCAACTGGTACGGGGACTGTGGACAAATTACATATTATATAAATAACTGTATTGTTAGTTTTCAATTTAAATGCTGTTTCAACTTTCGTGCGTGGGTGGCACATTGTGGCCAAGTTTCTATTCGGTGTTCGGGGAAATACTTCTTAACCCTCATATACATATCGATTTTAACCGTAGATGTTAAGATATTTTATACTACGTTTAACGGCTATTTTCCTATAAAGAATATTGTAGTCCATAAAAATATGACTTTCATAATACGTCACAACAAATTTAACGTACCTGAACGAACCAGATTTTATAAACCTAACAATCATGATTTTATAAACCTACGATGACCGAGTGAACGCGATAACGAAAAGAAGCACAAATACAAATATTTGCCTCCGTGACATTAATTCGTAAACGTAAGAAATACTTAAATTCGCAAGAGTCACATAGAGTATTTCTTTATGTATTACTATACACAAATCAGCACAACTTACTACACCTAGAATAGAACAAAACGCCATTAAGACTTTATAATATATCGATCATCCAATAGCAAAGAAAACTTACCATAAGCGAAAACGTCTTGTACTTATTGAACGGTATAACTTTAACATGGCTGCTCTCGTCGAAGGCGCGCAGCACGTAGCGAGCGTTCTCGCGCTTCGCCAACTGTATCAACGCAGTCGTATCACCCAGAAAATGCACCGTCACCGGACCTGAGATCAAACATCATCAATAAAGGTGTAACTCGTCGTGGTTCCACTCCGGAAGCAACACCGCCGCACCTAATTCTGCCTAATAACAGCAGTGTTATATTCTGTTGTGTTCCGGTCTTAAGAGTGTGACAAGACATACATACTTATTCGAGGTATTTCAACTTATGGCAACTTAGATATTTCATCTGTTGGTAAGTAAGAAGATCTTATGTGGGGTTGATTATAGATGTCCATGGACGGCAGTGACAACTTACCATCAGATGTACTGCATGTTTTTTTGCTACTTCCATATAAAAAAAAAAACATCAAGTTCAAAAGCTCTCCTTGAAGGTCTATTCCACAGGTGACCTCAAATGTGACACTGCAATCAAAGGCAACTTAGTCTACTTTAATCACCTTGGTGATCAAAATTGAATTGACCTCAAAGACAGCGATGGTGTGGGTACTCTTCTGGTGTTTCAAATGTCCATACGCGACGGTGACTACTTCCCATCAGCTAGCCTGTCTACCTAATCTTATTAATTGTATATAAAAAAGTTATTAGTATCCCATTACAAAGCACCATTTCTCTTCAACAATATAATCATTAACACCGTCATCATCATGGTCGTTATCAATATTACCGTAATTATCATCTACGTGATCGACATTATCATTAATAACATCATCATCATCATAATCCGTATTATTACTATCATTATGCCCACCATCGTCATCCTTATCTACATTAATGTCACCACCATCATGATTAGCATCACTCGAATCATCATTCCCCTCATCATAAGTGTTCATGCACATTGAACATTAACAACATTATCACTATCATTATCATCCTCATTATCAACATATCGTCGTATAACATTATCGTCGTCAAATATAACTAACATCAACATCACATTAAAACCATAATACTTAATTTTCACACAATGTTCAGCTCTCTAGATGAGTAAGTACACAAATGACATATCAAAAATGTAATCCCTATATAAACTCACCGAAAGGGTTGAATAAATCACTTATTGTTTGCCTTTGCCAATCCCTCGGGAATGTTAAGTGGAACACGTGATCTCTTGATGGTGAAGCTGCAATGAAAAAATAGTCTCATTACGACTACGACTAACATCTGTATAACATATGTATACAATTGAGAGCTTTCAGAATGTACTTTACCGCGGTGGATAAGTGTGAAGGGGTTAGACTTAAGATTTTGAAGTAAATTTTTTTTTAAATCGTTGTGATTATAAAATGGATTAGGAATGGAAACGAAAATGCGTTACTATAGTTGTTGCGGTGCCACAACTAAATGGCGCTCACTCCTTTCTGAATCACGCTACCGATTTTACTTCGTAGCTTGTATGAGGGCTTAAGTTTGGTATATGCCAAATAAAATGTCCGACGGGCTGCAGTGATACTTAATAAATTTTTGAAAAAGCATAAGTACTAACTACTACTAGTAAGTAGTAACTACTAGTAACTAATACCCTTATGCTAAGAAATATTTAATTATTTTATTATTATTAAGATTCACTTTTTACGTGCATGAATACACACACACACTTTCTTATTATTTTTAAGGAACCATTACTGAAATATACATATACTATATGACTACAGTGTTTTTCAAAATGTGAACCGCGACCCATAAATAAGGCATATGCCTTGTAAGATAATATATGTTAAGTATGATCATTCAAATTTCAAACCTTAAATAATTATTATTATTTTAATAAAACAAATTAAGATTTTTCCTGTGTCGTGGATCCTATGAACACATGCAAAGATAAATACACAAGAAAAGAAATCTAAATTCATCATTCAACTGTCTGGCCTGAGATCAAACCCGAAACCCACTGCGTATCAGATCGGTCGCGTAACCGCTGCGAAACGCTGGTCGTCGTCGTAGAATTTGATGAGGATGAGATAAATAGATAACAACTCACGATCAGCGCCGACGAGGTTGATGCAAGGCGAATCTACATGCGCGGTCCTCGCCAGGAACAACTTGTTGGTACACTACTCTACATGCATCTCAGAAAGCTTCAAGAACTCTCAAATTCGTGCTAGGAAAGTTTCCAGAACACTCAAAGCAACTCACGATCAGCGCCGACGAGGTTAATGTAGGGCGAGTCCACATGCGCGGTCCTCGCCAGGAACAACTTGTTGATGTACGGTTCCAGATGCTCCTCATTCGGCTCACAACGCCCATTGCCCGCCACATGTCCATACATCGCCAGGAAACACAAGCCGGTGACGTAGGCGTCGTAGCCCGCCTCGTGCTGCTTGTCTGCTGTACGCGTGTAGCCCCGGCCCTCGTCGGATTCTGTTGATCAAATCATTCAGGACCACATGTGTGAAATAAAAAACACAAATATAAATATTTTAAAAAACTTGGCTGTTAAAACTGAAATGATAAAATAAGTATGTATTTCAATTATGAAATATACTAAAATAGATATTGTAATATATTATTTTTGCCTAATAACAGCAGTGTTATGCGCTGTTGTGTTCTGGTCTGAAGGGTGTGGTAAAGGAGACATACCTGTCTGAGACATTCCATCGTAGTCCTCAACCGCAACGCATCTGTGGCTAACCTTAGGTGAGACTTTGATCTTACCTAGGGTTGATTACAGATGTCCGATGGGTGGCAGTAACCACTTCCAATCAAGTGGCCTGCAAGCTCGTTTGCTACTTCCATACTATAAAAAAAGTGCTGCACATGGTGACAATTTTTGGCAGATTATTTCGTAATGTTTATTTGTCCGCATTAGAAAGAAAACTAACTAAAATGCAAAAAATCTACCACGTT
>MOOZ01000115.1:244372-255591 GCA_002930495.1 Cecropterus lyciades | reverse complement strand
AACGAAAATGTATTCTATCTTTTTTTTTACTTAAATAATACAATAATAGTTCCTGTAGAAAAACTTCAGCGTCAAGCAAATCGCAGTGAGCGCCGAGTTGACGTCCGCAAGCCCCGTCAGCAAGGAAACCAGTTCCTCTAGGAACGGCTCCAAGAACACGTTGCATGGGAATAGATTATTATCTATTATCAGATTGTTATCAGAGGGGGCGTGACTTAGAAGACGCCAAATGTTTTTGCCTCCCTCTAAGTAACGCCCCCTCTGACCCACTCCCCTCCGCACCTGCTCCAACGTCTCCCCACTCAAACACTTACCAAAATACAACCTATGCAGTATCTCCGCAGTGAAGCAGCCCCTGTGGGCCGCAAGTGCCGCGAAGCAGCAAATCGCACGGAGCGTGTGTTGCCTGGTCAGCGCCGAGTTGTCGTCCGCGAGCCCCGCCAGCAAGGGGACCAACTCCTCCAGGAACGGCTCCAGAGACTCCTTGCTCGGGAATAGATTCACCTTCTGGACAAAATACATACATGACGAGTTACGTCTTACTAGTAAATAAAACCATTCGTCGCTAACCCATTGTTCTTGCTCGGGAATAAATTTACCTTCTAGAGAAAATTAGTAAATGACGCGCTACGTCTTACTAGAATACAAGCTATTCGTCAACCCAATATTATTCCACTACTAGGCAAGAGTTTTCTCTCAGAATGAGGGAGTTTTAGACCATAGACCACCGCGTTGCTCAAGTGCGAATTGGTAGACTCCACACATCTTTGAATTACGGATCCTCGATTAAGAAAACGAATTTCAATCATTTGCCTATTTGCTTCCAATTACGCCATTGATTATTATGTACAATACATTTTTAATTTTTACGTTGACCCCACTGAAATTTAAAAAAATCTTCTGATTCACGTGTTTTCTTTCTTGACTCTTCTAAAGAGTGGTCCAGTCTTCTCCCTCCCCTCCCTCCACTTATATACATCCCTCCACTTACATGTGATCAAAATACTAACACATTCCAAAAAAAACAAAACGAAAATACATCACTAATATAACCATACCGTATCTGCACTATCTCCGTCACCCCCCTTTTCTCCCCCCACTTCATCGGCGGGGTCCTCCTGCAGCGCTGAGCAGAGGCAGGCCACAGCAGCCGTGCGGATGGCCTCCGCTGTACGGCCCGGGGACCACACCAGGTTTGGTAATATTACCTCTAATATACAAGAAATATTGTAATATATTAGATATGCTCCGCGTTTTCACCGGCGATTAAAAATAGCATGAGATAGTAACAAATTTTAATAAAGTATGAGTTTTAATTAAATAAAGACAGAATTATCTCCAGATATCTCTATAGGTACCTCTGTATACTGACGGATAGATTACTCAAAAGTCGATTTAACAAAAGGCCAACATTAAACATGTAATAATTCGCCTTTTAAACTTCAAAACAAGTAAAAAAATATTAAAAAAAAAATCTCGGCTGTTTAAAAATGATTGATTGCCTTCAGTTTCAGTTAATGAAAAAGTTCGTCGTCCCCCTTTTACCTATTTAAAGGCGCCATTTTTTCTTAAATTTTGTAGACCATGTCACTCAGCAAACTGAGACGATTCTAATGATAAATGTTATATGTCAAAATTCATGAACTTCGGGCTATAACATGTGCCAAAGAAATAATCATACATACACACACGCGCACTAACACGCACGCGCGCACGTAATAGTACCTTGAACTATTATCTTCAAGAAACACTCCAGTTTGAAGGGCTCGCTCTTGCTAAAGTTGGTCTGCCGCTGCAGTAGCACTGTCGATAGTGCCGTGAATATCTTCAACTTCACTTCAGGGTCCACTTCGGGCGTGGCTAAACTTTCCTTGAGGAGTGGCGCGATGAGGTGCAGTTGGGAACCCATTGCTGCTCCTGATTGGTACAATAGAAAGTTCAAAGAAAAAACAATATTACAAGGTTTTCTTTTAGCAGCAAACGAGCATGTAATTAGCATTATGGTCACTGGCAATTTTATACATCCACAATGAGCTCCGTATAAGTCTACTTATAATTTCCTTAAAAGCTAAACATAGCAACTTTATACGGTCATTTTAAAGTAGAAATAGGTGTTGCGGTGGTGCCACTTAATCCAATACGTGGTATCTTTGTGGCATAAATACTTGGCTTTTACGTTACTCTTAATCAAAATCATATATTTAAAACAACTGCGATTTATTTGTAAAATAATACAAGTACAGTGTTAACATTAGTGTCCTCACACACTACTTAAAAACGCCGCATCTTACCGGCGTGCAACAGCACACACTCGAGCAGACAGCGGTCAGGCGTGAGCAACGTCCACGTGACGGCCTCACTCGTAATATCTGCTAGCACGCGCCGCACGTGACGCTCGTACAAACACGTAAGAGACTTGCCGCACTTCTCTAAATAACGCAGTTTGTCTAGATTGGCTGGAATGAATGTTTTAAAATTATATGCGTAATAAAAATATTTTATTGTTTTTAAAGTTTACGAATATACAAGACGATACTAAGCATTTTTTTATTAACCTACGTTGTCCTACTGCTGGGCAAAGGTCTCCCTCAAAAGCCTCATTCTCCTAATTTTTAAAGTTTACACAAGATGATATTACGCATAGTTTCAATATTTTTAAATTTTACGAATACACATAATGATACTTTAATATTTTAGAAAATCACGTTAGATCGGGTTCTATACTTAACTAAACGAAACGTTATAAAAGATTTCTAAACCTGATCTAAGTATTTAGGCACTTATCTTTGTGAGAATTATAAACACTAATAATAGCGGGGACATAATTAATATTTTTAATCGATGTTTATAACAGTTTTCTCAAGCGCATTATTAAAAATCGGCTCATATCAAATTTAATTTAGAGTTATACAAGAAATACTTTTTGGTTCAACCAAACACGTAACAATTAACACGTTCAAAATACGTAAAATTTAACTAACTAATTTCTGTATCTTTCTATATTTTCGGATACCTACTATACTACACCTTTATCTAAGTCTATTAAACTTCTAAATATACTACGCTTATGCCTACCAAAAATTATGGCTATCGATCAGAATTGCCTGGCAGAGAATAGCATTAAGCATTAAGTTCACCCTTGTAACCTTAAGTCGTTTCAATAGAATATATAAATACTTACACAAAGCCATAAATTGTATCTGGTCATCAACAGGCATGGCGTAGACAGTGAAGTTGATAACGAACAACTCCTCGGCGATAGGCGCGCAGTCCTCGCCGCAAAGGTCCATCAGGGCCTCGGTTACTTGAAGCAAGCTTTTCTGGTATTTTGGCTGCAACAACACACTATCATTGCTAGCGACAGCCGAATGTTATGAATTTCAAACTTTTGTGGGGGATCAGGCAAAATTACATGGACGCACCACGATTATTCGAAATTATGTGCGTATTAGAAAACAATTACAACTTGCTTTAATAGCGAAGGAAAACATCAGTAAGAAACCTTCAGAGCTGAGAGTTTTGCAAGAGAAAACCAAAAGTTCTCAATGGCGAGAGAAGGTACTTAGCTTGCGTGGTGGAGTGTGGATTAAAAAAGGTCCTGAGATAATACACTTACCCACTGTGAAACAAAATGTATTGTCGATAACAGCGATAAATAGAGTGGGCCAAAGGTATAAAATAACGCACGAAACATACCTTCCTAACCCTGCACCTGTCGGGGTCAACGAGCTCCTTACACATCTCCCGCATTAGTTTCTTCGTGATGAACTCCTTGCGGGATCCCTTCAGAATGTTCGTAAGCACGAGCAACGCGCCCCAGGAATCCATTTCGGCTTCCAGCAGCGGCCACCACGTGTCCGGCGTTATGAAGTAGCCGAACAACTCAGATGCGCGTTTTATCTGTTAGTGTGTGGATGGCTTAAGGTTTATAATGTTAAACTTATTATAGGAAAAAGAAGCTTATGTTATTATTATGCGAGCTTTTTCCTGCGGCTCCGCAGCAAAAAGTATCCTATGTGTTAATACGATAAGCCATACACTATACGTGTGTCAAATTTCATCCAAATCCAATCAGTAGTTTTTGCGTAAAAGAGTAACAAATACACATATATCCTCACAAACTTTCGCATTAAAAATATGAGTTATATGGCACATTTCTTTAAAAAAATAACTTTTTCAAAATAATAAGATATAGGCCTCTCCAAATAGGAGTTTTTCCAGAATTTTCAATTATCCCAATAGTAAACGAGTCTGGGTGTTGGTGACCACAGTAGATATTAATAAAGTTAAACAGAAAGACACCGCTGCCCATCTCCTGGATTTAACCCGTAGTCGCCTCATAGATGACGAAAATATCGTTAGCAAGGAATGGCAGATAGACTAATAAATAGTAGTATAATACTATGTTTTCGTGATAAAATAATATTCTTACCTCCAGCACCACACGCTGATCGTCATCGCTGGCTCCTCTGTGCAATGTCCTCACGATGGTGTTCGCGTGTTGAGTGGCGCCCTCCTCCGCACACAAGATCAGCCAGCACAGGAGCTGTGCCACTCTGAGTCGGGTGTCCGCTTGCCACCCTTCCATTTCTGTGCAAAAATATAATAAAAACAAAAACATTTTTTTAATAATGAGAATAAATACTCATATTTTACGGGTAGTTCTCAAGCCTTGATTGACTTGATTTTCTGTATTATTATAGTTTATTTTTATTTTTAAGTGAGAAAGGATTCACAGTTACATTATTTTCAGATTAATTAGTAACGTATTTTTTACTTCCTTTAAGGTACTTTCAAGCAGTGATAAAGTCTGTCCCATTCTTCCCTTGGCATAGGCGAGAACCGAAATAAATCTTCGAACGAGAATATTTTTGTTAACAAATATCGCAATCTATTTATTCTGGACCCCTCTTAGCATAGGATGAGAAAAAATAGAGACTAGCCGACCTTTTTTTTTGCTGACCGCGATTAATGACCTTCCTTAGGCTATAACTCTGACATAAGCTTAGGAGATGACAATAATTTTAAAATTATTTGCATACACTTTCTTACCGCGACCAATAGCGGGTACAATTTTTCCGATATTGCTTTGAACCAGCGTCCTGCAGCCAAGGTTAGGTCGTTTCACATCTGGGTAGTGGGTGGGTACGTCCTTCAAGAAGTCCGCCTTTTTCTTCAGATCTTCCTCATTTTCCTCCATGTACTGGAGACCTATGTCTGTCCACAGCTTTGTGGCTGTTTCCCTCACGTCTGCCATTACATCGCTGAGACTGAAATATGTTTTTTTTATACAAGTTGGAGTAGCGCTCATGCAGTCCACCTAACCGCCCATGGACATCTATAATCATCTTCTCATATAACAGATCTAAAGTCAATCATGGATGAGTTGCTATTTCCCAAGACTAAGACGGTTCACCCTTCCACAGAAACGCAAGAACTGCTTCACACTAGACTTACCTGAGACGGTGGTTCATCACCGATCAGACCATACTCGTTTGTTAGCATATTACAACACGATTGAGTACCAAGGTCCTACCATAAGTAGTTTTAATATCACACATATAAAGGTAGAATCATAGATAAATCCTCACATTCACATTTTAACCATCGCTAAATAAGACCGGTTCTTTTGATAATCAATCTAACATTAACATTATCCCTTATGACAGTGTTAACACGTTGGAACATCTTTCATGCACATGGGGGCAATTTAAAAATTTGATGACAAAAAAATGTCTTTCTATATATAAGATACTGTCTTGTATGTTGAGAGAAGGAGAGCTTAGGTCCTTCGATTTTGCCACCTTGAACCCCATAACTCCCCACCCTGGATCTGCTAGTGTGTCCTTCAAACAACAATATAGCAGGACCCACTCGGTTGTACAAGTTAGAAAAATAATAAATGGTTTGAATCTAGAGGTGATACACAAAGGGTTATTAAAAATATAACACAAACAAAAAGGAATCGCATACCTTTTGCCCCAAAATAGGACATTGGAGCAACATCGTATTTTGTGGTAAAAGGTAATCACTTCACACTTCACATTATTCTAGAGTTTTTAATGAAAATTAAATAGTGCGTAAAGAAACATAATGATACCTATTTACCTAGTAAGCAACAGCGGAATCATACGATGCCAGAAAGAATATCTATCTCTATAACAGAGCATCCAGTTGCCAACTTCCAAGGTGACCTGCAGGCGGACCTGTGTGTTCTCGTCGAACAGCTTCTCTGCCATTGGGGTAATGGACAGCTCAAAGCATTTCACATTACCTGCTATTACTATTGCACCTGAAATGTCATCCTGATGGTAAGTCGTCACTGCTACCTGGTCTATGGTCTAGGATTGTCAATTCATTTGAAAGTTACAACCACACCCTCCCACTGAAATGCGAGGACTACTTCACTAGAAATAGGTGTGGTGGTAGAACGTTCCTGGTGGAACTATACTTGTTCTATCACTTTGCAAAAAGGAGATAGAATTCATAGGGATTTCTTTCTGTAATGAATTGATCTTCAAGTAAAAGTGCATTTGATAAACAAATTGGGTATCTATTTTAGAAATTTTTATATTTGGTCAGTCAAATAAGCTTTAATAAATTTTGAAAGCCAATATCAATGCAATAAATAATTAAATATTTTTTGCATGGCATTCATTTTGACAAAAGATGTACCTGTTTTCACCCCATTCTATTTTAAATGTATTAGTAATAATAATAGGATTTTTTCTGTATTTTTACCAATAGCTCGAATAGAAGCAACTCGAACTCTGAAGTGTTGGTGACTGAAATTAGACAGCACTGGCTTCACAAAGCTCTCCGACTGCATGTGGAAGTCACGTTGCAGGACCTTCGCCATCAAGATTATACATTCACAGGCCTCTAGCTTCACTTTCGGAAACGGATCAGAACTTGTCTTCGTCAAAATATTTGTAAAGTCGTTCATAAAAGAGCTAAGAAAGTGGGTGCCTTTGTATTTAACTAGTATTTCATGGACTAATTGAATTAAAACTAATCGCATCTCCTCCGATTCTTCCACGATCTCGGGGCAGCCGATACGACGCACAAGCACAGGGAGTATGTACGTTAAGTAATAGTCGTTAAGTGGCAACTTCTCAACGAAGTTTGAAATTACAGAAGCGGCAACCTCTCGACAGGCTTCCGATTCATCGGAGAAACTCTTGAGAATGTAAGCATAGATATCAGGGAATACGACGGTGAGGTCGCAATCAGCATTGTCAGGGTTCGCAAATATTTCTTCTTTGATTTTCAACAAAGCTTGTTTTCGAACCAACTTCGATTCACTTTGTAACGCTGTGATATACTGCTCAAGGGCCCCGCGAGGGTTGTCTTCCAACTTTGGTTTCGCGTTCAACATTTTTGATCTGAATTATCACTTAAATTATTCTTATCGACAAAACAGTGCGACAGCAAATTCCAAAATTTTAAACAACACCAATAAACAACCTGTTGCTATGACAACAAATGTCAGTGTCAAAACTGACAGCTTTTTTTTAATCCAGTCTACAATTAATTAATTCTGCTATTTATAAATTGTTTCAATGCACGTGACTTTACAAGTTTGTAAATATCAGCTTTTAAGTGACTAAATAAGTTAATAATATTAAGAATTCTAGTCACTTATATAAAGCTAGCATGAAAATAAATTCTACTGACGATGGTTTTTTAAAATTAGGGATCTGACATAAACTGACTAGGACCGAATTATTCTTTTATTAAGTCGATCGTAGAACTCAAGTGACTCGTAAAAAAAATATACCTAAACGCTTTCTACACTCATAGCCCCACAGTAGAATTTTCTCCTGTGTCGTGGGTGCCATGGACACACGAAGACGAATACACAAACACCCAAACCCAGAACAGAAATCTAAACTCCGGCCTTACGTGTTAGACCGGTATGGTGACCGTTTCTCCACGGGGGTCTTCAACTTGTGATTTTATTAATCAATCGTCTAAATATAGGAAACAGATGTTTTGCTAATTACAGTTTATGAAAAGGAAATGTAAGAATGTAGAAATACGTTAATTAAAATAAATCCGTGGAATTTATAACCACTTTCAGACTTACTATTTTCTAAATCTAAATGGTGTTAAATTTAAAATCGATTTCATCGAAAAATCGATGTCATATTGACAACCCTCTTACGTAGAGCCAAAGAACATAGAACAAAGTGACGTCAGGAACTATATCAAACGTGCACCAATCAGAGTCAGCCAAGTAAAGCTGTCAACGTCTTCATGCAATGAAAAGACGAGATCCTTCCAACAGTTCATTTTCGTTTTAGTTTTTCTATTTCTGTGTTGCGTCGCATACATCTGAGTTACAATTAGCGTTTTCGTGACCGCTACACATTCAACATGTATAAATCAACCGTGTTTAATTTATTATTCTTAGCAGCGACACTTCAAGTAGCCGTGTCGCTGAGAGAAGGGGACTGTGAAGTTTGTGTGAAAACTGTAGACAAATTCGCAGCCACGTTATCAGATGACATAAAAAAGGATCCCAAACTCATCGAGGCGGAGTTTAAAAAGTTTTGTAAAGGCACCAGGAACAAAGAAAATAGGTTCTGTTACTACTTAGGTGGATTGGAAGAGTCTGCTACCGGCATACTTGGGGAGCTTTCAAAACCTCTGAGTTGGTCGATGCCTGCCGACAAAATCTGCGAAAAGCTGAAAAAGAAGGACGCCCAAATCTGCGATCTTCGTTTCGACAAACAGATCGATTTAAATAACGTCGATCTCAAGAAATTGAAAGTACGCGATTTGAAGAAGATTCTAAATGATTGGGACGAAGTTTGCGACGGTTGCATTGAAAAGACAGACTTCATAAAGAGAATAGAGGAGCTAAAACCCAAGTACATGGGTAGATCTGACTTGTAGTTCAATCAATTTAATAGGTGAGATTCTCATTACTTATTATATGATTTTAGAGGTTATTAACTCTATTAAAATTCTCGTGTCACTATGTTAGTTACCTTACTCCTCCGAAACGGCATTACCGATTTTTACCAAATATGCATATTCAGTAGGTCTGAGAATCGGCTACTATCTATTTTTCATACCCCTTAGTGATAAGGGTTGTTACCTAATATATATTTTTACCTAATATATATTTTGATAACCCTCAATATATATATTTTTTTAATTTTTGTACAAAATTGTTTGTTTTTATTTTTCTATAATTTTACCCTTTTTGTCACCAACCCCTATTTTTTAATAGCCATATTAGTAATTTAATCATTTATATAGCAAAACAATGTTTGCCGGGTCGGCTAGTTTTTATTCAATATTATTTACTATTATGTCACATATGGCTCAAATTAATGTAAACCATATTTTTCTGATGTTAAGTGGCTACTGCTTATGGCCATCTGTTTCATCTCTGATAAGAATAGAAGTTGGATTGTTTGTATGATACAAATCTTTAATTGTCACTAATACTTTTAAGTTTCTTTTATTTCTCATGGTTTCTTATTATATTTTATAATATTAAATCATTTCTACAATATTGCATAATTTGATATTTCTGAGCTGATAAGGGCATGAAGGACGTTTGGGCAAAAAGGCAATTTTAATGTTTTCAAAATATATGGTAGTATTTAAAGTGACTTTACATTCAAATGTTCTTTTCATCCTATGAGCCAAGAAATATCAATATAAAACTAATAAAAAAGTGTACAGAATCAAGATGGTATACAATGAATTAAAATTTGAATATGAAATACCTTGATTTATTTATACTGACCTTATAAAAAATATTTGAAAAATCAAATGGTAATTATTACTTTGAAATTAATAGTTGCTGATAATTACAGTATAATTAATTTAACTTCTTTTTTTCAGAGTAATGTTATTAAAGATGCATAATGTGGTGTAGCCTCATCTTCACTGAGGTTGTCTGGAGATCCGAGGCAAAGACAAGTGATCAAGACTTATTGCATTTGTGTGAACCTTTTGATAGAATGTGTGAGCATGTGTACTTGGTAGAATAAATTATTACTTTGATTAAGTAAATGATATTTTTTTTATAACTGGCAGATTTTATTTGTTCTATTTATTGAGCAGCTTTCCTGTTTCTTTTAAGAAAATTAAGATGAATTATGTCCTGTGTCAATACTTTATAGCCTGTGTCAATATTACAAGAACTACTCTCTCCTGGTGCTTAAAGTTCAGCTATCCAATGTTTTTAATGATAAATAACTTATTTATTGAAAATTAACAGGATGTACTCGTATTAATATGCAGTAAGTAAATCCCAAAACTCCCAATCCTAATCCCAATCATACATTGGATTAAAATATTTTAAATCCTGAATTACATCAATGTATACATCGATGTTAAAGCTAATCTTGATTTTTGTATTGACAAAACCTTTCCAAAAACAATATTCTAGTGTCAATGAAGATAAAAAACTAGTTATAATTTTTACTACTCATTTTATCAGAATAAATTTAATGCATAAAAGGAACCCAAAGCAATAAAACAAACAATAACTGTAGAATGCTAAGCTTTATTGATTTATTTGTAACACAACACCTACAAGACAGATTCATGCGGAGAATTTACATTCCAAACATAATTTAAATAATTGTAGACATTGGTGCTTTTTCCCAAAATCCAGATTAGTGGTATTTGTAGTTTCTGTGGTTCTCTGTAAGAAAAAGAAATTTATATGTAAATTTTTTTGTTTATAACAATCTTTTATCAAAACTTTCACCCAACATACAGAAATTTATAATCTACCTTGTATGAAATAAAAAATTTGAGGGCATCTGAAATGCCTCACAAGTGCCATACTCAACATATCTTATATATCTTCCACTCTTCAGATATTTAATGAGATTTTAAAGCTATTTATAAAATATTCACTTTGTGATATGAAAATTATTAAATTAATTGATTATCCCATATTTTGAAAACTCTAAATAAAATTTCATTATAGTCTTCTAGTATAAGAGTAATTTGTTACCAATTTAGTAATAATAAAATCTATTAAAATGTCAGACTATATTTTTGAAATATAATGAGTATTGTTCCTTATTCACATCACCTGCGACAACATGGAAAGTATTGTACAGTGGAAGTTCCTTATTTGCGCTTCCTTTATTCGCGTTTTCACTATTCGCGGATTGAAAAAATGCGATCCAATTCCTATATTCGCGGTCTAAGATTTCTTTATTCGCGGATCGAATCGAAAT
>MOOZ01000115.1:202291-218618 GCA_002930495.1 Cecropterus lyciades | reverse complement strand
CACCTACAACACAGGAGAAAATCCTACTGTGGGGCTATGAGTGTAGAACGCGTTTATAAAAGGTGAAAGTAAGAAAGGAGCACGATGGTGAGTGATCAGTGCCTCTTATTTGTAACCCACTCCATTGGACTAAGATGGCCACCCCATAAGTATATTAAGATGGTGATATATGTTTAGTCACACCAAACGTCACCTGTAAGTGGACAAACATTGATATGAAAACACGGTAGTTATAAGGTGACCACTATTTCATATGGACGATTAAATACCTGTTCAGACCATGCTGTGCTCATGTGTTCTAACTTGGTTTTTTTTAATTTTCACTTGTCCCTATGCTCCCTGTATATTTTCAGGCAAGTAGTACACTACACTAAACGTTTCGCACTCACACGGGGTGATGGAAGACGTGCGGAGGCGTGTAGTGCGCGACGAGCGCGGGCACGAGGTCGGGGTTGGCGCCGCTGTCGAAGTGCGCGCTGAACTCCGCCTCGCGCAGGTACGTGATGTCCGGCACCTCCAGCACTGAAACATTAACGTTTCATTTTATTTAATAATAATAATAATATACTTTATTAACTCATCAATTTACATAAAGGTACAAAGGTACATAAAGGTAAGGTACACATAGGTATAAAGGTACATAAAGGTTAATAAAAGTTAATTGTGCAGAGATAAAAGGAGATGGCTCAGCATTTGCTAACACAGAATCGTGATTCTGTGTTGCGCTATTTTTCAGTCACATCCTTGTCCCTCAGCTGTTATGCGGGAGTAAATAGGTATCTGCCGCCTTTTGCAATACTTAATAATTAATTATATTTAATTGCAAAATAATAACATTTTAAATTAATTAAGTTGGTGTAAATATCGATAATTAGGTTCAGTTGCATTTATAACTTTATTGCACCTCTATAAAAATAAAAGATACAATAGGGCAAAATTAATACCTGATTCTCTGCATTCTCTGCCATTCAATTAATTTGCTACACGTGTACAATTTTGTTTATTATTTTCCTACACAACTGTATACCTCCTGTGTACAGTGCATATATAAGTTTTTTTGTAAGACTCGTTATTTATTCATATATCTATGTATTGTGCATTGATGAACTCTATATACATCAAGGAGTTAAAAGACTATTATTACTGAAGAATTATTTTATATTCCTAATTCTTTTCAAGCTATTATAATTATAACCATGACTTCGAAACATAAAAACATATTTAAATTTGTCTGTCTGTCGTCTATAAAGCTAATCTTAGAAGGAATACCAATTTCACTTCACATTTTCACCTATTAGTGAACCACTTTACAGGAAGCAAACCAATAGACATTTTTTATTTTAACAAATATACACATTCGCACACAATACACAATGTTTACTCACCAATATTACGATATCACAGAAAATCTATAGAAACCCATATTCGATGATTTTCTTTTTTTACGACATTCAAGTAGAAAACGACTGACATATGATCGTTTTCTACTTAAATGTTATAAAGTCGATGGTAAGTTATCACTGTCGCCCATGAACATCTGCAAGTAACTTTATAGCGTTGCTACTTCTGAGAAACAAGATGGCCACCTCATATATAACTTAGCCACACATTTCCATCAAAACGTAAGAAATGGTAAAGGCCAGAAATAGAGACGCTTTTGGTACCTCTCTGATCGAGCGGTATTCGTTCTACTACCTGGTAAATATTCTACAAAACATCAACAACTTTCTACATACCAATTATTACCGGCCCAGGGTCATCGGGGGTTTTGACATCTTTAGACAACACCAACGTGCCGTCCGGCAGTATGACATCTTCGCCTATCTTGAGCTTGCCCAGCAGTGGGCCAGGTTTCACTCCACGCTCCACGCACTTCGCAAGGTCCAGGGTGCCGTAACGTTTCTAAGCAAACAACATAATAATCTGTACACATGGTTTTGAAAATAAAAACTGAATTTATAGCCTGCGGCTGCAAGGGTCCCTATAATTGACACAGTCAGTTCCAGAGTTGATCTCTGGCTAGCGCGAGACAGAAATCGAAATCATGTTTTTTTTTTTCATAATATGGAAGTAGTAAAAGAGCATGCAGTCCACCTGGTGGTAAGTGGCTACTGCCCATAGACATCTATAATCAATTTCAGATAAGATCAGAGTCTTACTTGAGGTTAGCCACTGATGCGTTGCTACCCCTGTGGACTAATTTGGAATGCCACAAATAAGTATATCTCCCTTACCACTCTTTAGACCAGAAGACAACCACGCATAAAACTGCAGTTATTAGGCAGAAGTAGGGGAGATGGTGGTTCTTCCGAAATCGAACCACAAACAGTTCTACCACCTTTAAATATGGCGAATGTCAAAACAATACTCGTGTGGGTTTACATGGCATCTGGAGTAAAACCAGAATAAATATGTACATCCGTATGAACAAATGAAGGTACGGGACTATAGTTTAAAAAGATTGTTTATTTAAGTAATCCTTCAAATTTTACTTACTGAACAGTATTACCTGTTAGATATTTTGTGTCTATATGCTGAGTCTACGTGCACACGAAATACACAGGTAGGGTTGTAACCTTTTTTTATCAGTTATTAAAGTACATTGCCTATTAAAGGTAGTTTTTTTTTTTAGCCTGAGACAAATTTTCAAATGAATAGTGGGCGGAGAAAAAGGAAGATATCTATTATAGATTTGACACCTGTGTCTCTACAATTTGAGGAGCAAAAAAAAAATCAAGGTAGCCAAAACTAAATATTCCACCAGACAGATAAAAACCTTGTAATAATATAATTTTTGTTTCTGTAATATAATTTCTTGTACTTTCATTAAGTACAATACTTTATAATAAAGGAAGGGTGGCAAACCTAATTACAGGACTCAAACTAGTCTATTGCTACTGCTCTAGCATTAGATGGCTTTGACCTGATGTATGTTTTGACACATGATAAGCGCATGCAAGGTGCGCTTAAACATATCCCGAGATATCAAAGTTTATAGCACAGAGCTCGGACAATGTGTTATTATTATTAGTGTTTTTTTTACAATAATTACCTGGAATGTGCAAATGTAAGCGACAGTACAATGCGATTTTTTTTGTAGAGTTTGCAAAACTTTTTCTGTTCTTGACTTTACTGGATCTGAAATGATAGCATAAAACTTTTGTAAAGGAATCATTTAATGACAGACAGTATGTAATAACATAAAAAGTGATGATGTCGTGCTAGAAAAGGACAAACACAAAAATTTGTCAGACGCTGTTATCAGCGTCTCCCCAAAGTGCGGCTACATTTATTTTATGATACAAAATGCAAATTTTGCATTAGGTTATTTAAAGAAATGCCTGAAAAATAATTCTATACCTCTTTCAGGGCTCTTCGTTTTCTGTTTGGGGCTTTTGTGTTTATTGGCCTGTTGCCTGACTTCTTTGTTGTAGTAATCGGTGTCGTCGTGGATGAACTCCTCGAAAGCCTTATCAATGCTGTCATTGTCTAACTTTGCCCTCTTTGCTGCAGGTTTTGGGTCATTTTCAAGAAGTTTCTCATCAGGTCCCCTATACGTAAAAAAATTACTTAGAGCTAGAAACACTATGTAGTGAATGTTAAAATTATTGCTATGGAGTATGATTGTAGTATCAGGAGGACATACTTATATGTAGTGTCACAACTTAGTCCTCAGGTGTAACACTGCATCTATGCTCAACCTCGCTCAGACTGATCTTATCTAAGATAACAATTATTATAACAGATGTCAATGAGTGTCACTGGCTACTTACTTACAATTTTTATACTACAAAAAATACACTTGTACAAGATATTGTGCAACGAGTGGAGCTTTTTTTGTTTATTAAGAAATCGTTAATATCAGCAATAACAATTTAGTCTACTACTTTTGCATTGTATTTATAGATTGTAATGTATTTTTAAATTGATTGCCATTAAACAAATATTAAAACATGTAATGATTATGCCAACATTTTAGCAATCATTGTTAATGGCAGTATTCAGGGATCATGACACAAATCTGGTTTTCGTATATCTATCAGCATATATATGAGGAAGATAAACCAATAATTAAACAGAAGGGTCTAGTATATTTTTTTTGCCCTGACCTTTTTGCTACTGCTACTAACCAATTTTTTCATTACTTGCCACTTTTGGACATGTCTTTTTAACAAAGCTAAGCCCATAATTTAATCATTACAGTATAATATTACCCTTCGCATACATTTTAATGAAATTGTACTCACAGCAACACATATTTGACACTCATGACATTATCATTGAAATCTTCACTAGGGCTGCATTTTGCCATGTTCACCTCCATATCCTTCAATATCACAAATCGCCTTGTGGCATTGTATAATTCATCCTGTAAATAATTGTCAAAAACTGTATCATAATAATTGTAACCAATACATTAGCAAAGGTTTTTGGCAACTGTCAGTAATATGAGACAGCTTGGTAATGCATGGGTTACTTGTACATTAACTTCTATTGAAAAAAATTTCATGGGAGAAATAATTAATGTCACACTAAAATAACTTAATTTACTGCAAAATATTGACACATACACACAAAATACAGATTTTTTTCCTAATTAAATGTCTTTATTTTGTACTAGCTGTGCCCCATTGTTTTGATCCGCTACTATACAAGAAAAAAAAACACAAAAAACATAGACTAATGATACACAGTCTATAGTACCTAATCCCCAGTAAAAATAGTTTTTCAATTCGAACCGGTAGTTTTATAATATAAGTATAGCATGGAGGCACTCACAAATTGTCAGTTACAATATTTTTTCTAACCCTACCACTGGATCAGAACATGCCCTCAACTGAGAAGATCAAGCAACTCAGTGGGTTTGTGTTTTTCTTTATTTGTATGTTTAATTAATCAGATCTTAATGTTTTAATTTCCCTCTTGAAATAGAAAAGATAAAATGTACCACGTTATAATATTACAAAAATGTTTTTGTCCTTTTTTTAGCGTACAAGCTGGACAGCGCCCTCTGGAGGGCCTGGAATAGAGCACATACCTGCGCTCACTGGTGCTAGACATTGAATTTTCCATTTGTTTTTAGTTTTATTTTTTTTTTGTCACCTTGTATACTATCATAGGTTAAGTCATTGTATACTAACACCCATTATGGACCAAGGTTCGAAATAAATATTATTATTATTAACTCACCAAGCCTTCAGGACCATGAAGGGTGATACTTGGTATACCAACATCTTGTAGTGTCAAAGAGACACCAGGGAGCCCTCCAATGTTCTGCCAGGTCTTGCTTGTGACAAAAATATGCTCCAATTTTGACAACTTCACTTTGTGCTCATGAGCCAGCCTTTGAGTACCCTCACCACAGTTGAATAAATACCTGTATTATAAGAATTTTAGTTGCTGTGAATTCTGAAGCAAATTTAAAAGTAGTTGAATTTTGTGGGTAGACTCATGCGTGGGAAGGGAGTCATACATATCGGAGGTGTACTAACTTAGACCACAAGAGAAGAAATGCACCTGTTTTCAACCAAAAGTAAGAAGCCAAGCAGTGGTGGACTAACTAGAAGACTGAATAGGCTGAAACCTAGGGTAGCAGATGTTAGGAGCGACAAATATAATGCCATCTTCTCTTAAAATAAGCCCAGTGAAGTGGTCCCAATGGCATATAAGTGCTCGGGTCAGAGGGCAAAATATTTAGATCTGGCAAATTATTTTTTCACTGACTTATATTCCTAAATAGAAGGCTCTGAATAGAGTAGCGTACTGGTGGCATTGATTATAGACATCAACAGTGGTGGGATTAATTATAGACATCACTGTTACAGCCACTTACAGATAATTAGATGGATGGGTAATTCTATATTAAAAAAAACAACCAATTTTTTTTTATATCTGAAGTATATAGTCCATCTTTTTGCGTTTAGATCATGTTGAATATTTTATACTGTCTGCCAAATATATACATACAGTCAATATCATAGTTCTATGGGTAAGGGGTTTATTTTTATCATGACCAATATGCTCAGTAGCATCTGTTTGCCTTTAGAAGGCTAATTAGTAAGATTCTACTTCTGGTCTTCATAAGTTAGTTGGTTAGTCAGAGGATATTTCATAAGATTTTACATATTACACAATGTCTGTCTGTCGACATATTACACATCACATTTTTAAACAAAAGCTAAAAGTCTGATAAGTTATATCATAGAAATCAAATAAGTAATTAAATTTAACAGCATAAGAGGATATAATAATTCAGTATCTAAAAGAACATACACGACAGGGTACAATAATAAGGTAATTTTTATGAACACATTTTGTTTCATAACAATTGCATCACAAATCTGTTGCAAAATGAAAACATAAGATTACCGTTTTTGATCGGTGAAAAGATACAACGTGTTGGGAGCCCCACGGGCTCCTGAGCCCAACACTTGGAGGTAAATCGTGCTTACGCCGAACTTTTCATTTTTCTTAGCGGAGTTCACTCTCTGACGTTGAGTTTCCAACACCCTAACCGACGGATCTTTCGGCATCTCGGCTAGAAATTCCAGCAACTTTTTAGAACTTCCTTTTTTAAAATAACGTACACTACTTGTACTAACTACACGCTTTAATACTATTATACCGTACATGTGTTTATAGGTTACTTTTGTTTTCGCTTAAACTTTACGAGCATTCCTTCTATATTATGTACACAGTTGGCGGTTTTAACACTTGAGCATAATTTCTAATTATTTATTATTGTAACAATTACAAATTTTAGATTTAGAACGGCGACTTAGTTCAATGTTTTTAAGTTTGACTGATGACTTTGACAGATATAGGTTTTTTCTTTTTTGTTGCTGTTGTGATTTGCTTTTGTTTCAATAATAGTTTATCTGAATCCAGTTTCCTATCATCATATTATCATTTTAGATCATACATTTAGGACTATCTGGTTAAGCGAAAATATTTGATTACGGAATTAATAAAGATCTTATATTTCAAATTACTATTGAAAAATATATAAATTTGAAGTTGCCAGCAAGAAATTCATAACAGCAACGACTAATTTTTTAGTGCATGTAACATCAATATCGAAAAATGGCGTTCTGTACAGCTGTGGGTTGCGCAATTTATATGTAAATGTGCCCGAAAACCTTAACAAATTCAATAATTAAGGTGTAATAAATATTACAGACTTTGAAAATGTTATTTGTACGTAATTTATAGTGTTAATATTGTACAGTGTTCGATAATATTTCATTAGTGCAAACCTGTCATGGACCGTGTATTTTTTGTGTTGTGGTGATGTATTAAAATAGTAAATAATGAAACGAAAAATAATACGGCTGTGTAAATAGTGTGATAATGATGGGTATGTTATGGGCTGTTTTATTTGTGGCCTCGACAGGCCTCCATTTAGCGCAGGGCCTACCCTTGCGGCCAACGCCGCAAGTCTACCCTCACGGTGAGTTGATTTCTTCAAGTATTCGTATGTTTTCTTAATTTTTTACCTAAATTCACTATATTTTACTTTATAGAGTCTTACTATTAAAGTTCGTTAGTGTATTATGGTTGAATATTTTTATTATTTGTAAACATAGGGATTGAAACTTTACAAAATGAAAACGTTTTGTGAAATAACTTATGTACGATTCAAGGTTCTCTTTTAAGTTCAATATCCCATTAATTATGCGAATGCTTGTTCGTACATCACCCTAGAAACAAAACAATCTACTCAAAAATTCTCAAAAAATAATATAAAGAAATACATAGTCAACTGGACAGACCTACTCATTTTACTTTGTTATACCCCCTTTTATAAAATATTTATGTGTGAAGTAACAGTGTGAAGCAGTTATTGGGAAACATTTTATGACACTAAGAAAATAACCTTTATATTAAATTAACCTTATATTAAAATAACCTTATAATGATAAAAATGAATATAAATTTAATAATTCTGTATACAGTTTTAAATATTTTTATTTAGATTTTTATTACTAAATATAAACACTATGTTTGTTGTTTTTAATTTTTAATAATGAGCATAAATATTTTTTGAATTAAATGAACTAATAAATACTCTTTATTTAGTTAATACCCTGTCAATGCCTTCCAGTTTTTTTTAATAAAAATTCCATCAATTTAGTAACATTCTAATAGCGTACATCGAAAACGAATGATGTAATTTAGTTCTTATACAAATAAATGTATACATATTTAAAAAAGCTTTACATTAACTTATAATTGCACACTATTCTTTAATCTTTTTGGGTTCATAAATTTATGCTGTTTTGTTCAATTAAATTAAATATGTATTTGTTGCTGATATTAATAAATTACAAATAATAGGAAGTCTATGTTGTCCAAGGAGTTTATTGAATGATTTTGAAAATATCAGCTAAGTATCATAAACACAGTCCTTATTGTTGTATTTCCCACTATCTCTGCTTCGTGGTTTCATTCGTTGCTACATTAGAAAAAAAAACAAGTAAATGTATGAATAAACTTCCTTACTAAACTATTCAACGTGCTAACCTCAGGAACCAGTAGTTCCTGAGGTTAGCACCTTCAACCATAGAAACAAACTGTTGAACTTTTTAATATTTAAAAGTATACTGACCATATATTGTGTAGTGTGGGCGATGTGGATAGTGTATTGTACTGCTATAATATAACATTTCTAAGCAGTTATTGGAATTTCCTAATATATTACAAATAGGCTTTGAGATCATATAATGTTATGTTTGATTGTAGTTACTTGATCCGATCACTTAAATCAGACCATCAGAACAAATTTTTAGTATGTATTTTAATTTTTATAATGAATATATTAAAATAAGGACAGTTTTAAAGGTGGAAGATCCTTTTGTGGTATGACTCTGGAGACATCTGAAGGACTTATTTCTGATCTTTAACAGTAGTCTTAAGACGCTGCTGTTATCTTATCAGAAGGATGTAGTGAGGGAGACATATTTATCAGAGTTGTTATAATTATTCCTCAGGGGTAGCAACAAGTTTTGTCTTCTCTAGTGTTTATATTAAAGATGTTTATGGGTTGCAGTGATCATATGCCATCGGATGGACTGCATACTTATAGGTAAATGTAGGTGCCAGATGAAAGAATCAGTGTAGTTCGACCTGGGGCACCACCGCCACACCTATTTGTAACGTGAATTAGTTCTTGCATTTCGATAGAAAGGTGTGGCTGCCAGTTCACTTATATATATGACGTGACCATCTTAGTCCTCAGAAGCAACACATCTGTGATTGACTTCAGATAGAATTCCTATTCTATATGAGGTTGCTTACAATACATATACAATACAATAATACAATACAAATACAATACTGCATGCTCGTTTGCATATCAATCAGATAAAAAAAAAATTCCTTGCTGAGAATAAGATATACATGGCCATGGAAGCCATATAACTTGTGAAAATGTTGTGTAAGCTTATCTCATTGATAAGTTTATAAACCATGAGTAAACTATGTATTTACTTGTTTCAGATCTAAGTGGGCCATCGGTGTATGAAACATGGGGCTCGGGGGGGCTGTACGCAGCATTGCCAGCGCTGGCGCTGGTCATTTCAGCTGTTGGATTAGTCTTTGGGTGTACATGGTGTTATCGGCATAAGGATTGCAAGGTATGATTCTTATTTTGTCATGTGCACTGTTACTCTTTTGCAATAAATGAAATGTAAACAAAATATAAATGAGATTCAATAATAGTCAAAAAATTTGATCTGTGATTAGTTTAGCAACTGGTATGGTATAAATACAAAGTTTTGATTTTATTTATACCTGTCTTTTTTTAAATATTATGCACCTTGATTTTAAGGGAAAAAATTTAAATAAGTGTTGATATGACGAGGAAAATAAATCAATATAGAATACAGATGAATGTTGTATTTACTTTTGCACACAAATGCACTAGTTTCTCTTCTATCATTTTCTAAATTAAAAAACTTTCATGTCACATAATATATAACACCTTCCATTCAATTTAATACATAGATCAATTGACTGACTAATCCGGATTTTATATGTATCTACTGTGTGACAAGGTTAATCCTATAAGTGCTTTAATGCTGAACACTGTGTATTTCTATGCAGTATCGAAGCATTTAATAGCTCTGTGGCACTGAAGAATTTTCAATTGAATTTGAGTAACATTTTAAGATTTGTTAGGTTGATTATAGATATTCATGGACGGCAGTGGCAACTTGCCATCAGGTGGATTGCATGCATATGCATAAGTGTAGTTGAACCTGATAGCCAAATTTTTTAACAAAACCTTCATCCAACAAAGGCATGTAAAGCATGCAGGCAATATGACATACCTTTAAAAACTACATACAATCGTAAAATTTGTTTAAGGTATGTTATATAATTTGAGGTACTATACTCAGCTAAACTATTAAATTGTCTTATATTTGCTACCGCACCCTACTGGTGCGACGTGGTAACTCCATTAAAATGATGTCGTTATTTTGTGTATTAATAGTGAACTAAGGCTCACTTCACTTTAAAATTCTATTTCGCGTTGAGTACATAAGGTTATAGTAGCAAGATCAGGTGGTCTCGACATCTTTTTGTTACTTCTATTATAAAAATATGCAAAGGGATTCATAAGTTTTTATGGCCGCATCGCCATTTGCAATCTCATAGGGGCATATTATGATACAAATATAAAATCGCATGTCTTCGCACAAAATTCTTTTAAAACATATAACAATGGTTATTTTTTTCATTGTTAACGCAAACAACGCGAGATGCTCTAAATATTTATATACACATTTAAATAAAAATCTCAACGACTTAAAATTTATAATACAATTTTTTGTTTAAGTTAATAATCATGCTTATTCACACATTCATTTATTTTTTCAACGGTGCGATGGGCGGAAAATGGTCCTTGTGAACCTACCGCCGATATAATTAAAATCTTTGCTAATTTCAGGCTTGTACTTATTCACACGGTACAAAACTCTGGGATTTTCGTACATGATACTGTGTTTTTGAACACCTGATTATAAATTTTGGTAGAACTCTTTGTGGTTCGACTCTGGAAGCACCACCGCCACACTTATTTCTGCTTAATAACAGCAGTGTTATGCTCTGTTGTGTTCCGGTCTGAAGGGTGTGGTAAGGGAGACATACTTTTCCGAGGCATTCCATCTTAGTCCTCAGGGGTCCTCAACGCATCTGTGGCTAACCTTGAGTGAGACTTTGATCTTATCTAGGGTTAATTACAGATGTCCATGGGCGGCAGTAGCCACTTACCATCAGGTGGGTTGCATGCTCGTTTGCTACTTCCGCACTATAAAAAAAAAAAACCTTTTCACAAAGAGAGGCTTGGTTACCTTGTATTCGGAAAATATAAAAAAATGTAATAATCTTACACAGAAGCAAGACGCCAAGTAAATGTTTTATACTATAAACTAGCTGACACGGCAAACGTTGTTTTGCCATATAAATTATTAAATTACTAAAATGGCTATTAAAAAATAGGGATTGGTGATAAAAAGGTAAAAATTTAGGATTGTGGTATTTTTAATGCCACATTATAGAAAATTTAAAACAAAAAAATGTCCAAAAATTAGAAAAAAAAATGTTAAGGGTGAACAACTAAGGGTCACTTAGGGGTATGAAAAATAGATAGTAGCCGATTCTCAGACCTACTGAATATGCATATAACATTTTGTAAAAATCGGTAAAGCCGTTTCGGAGGAGTAAGGTAACTAACATTGTAACACGAGAATTTTATATATAAGATATACACGCTATTAATTAGACAAATACATAAATAAATACACGCTTGCCGGTAAACATGTGCACTTTGCTAAAAACAGCATACAAGGCAATAAAATTTATTGGCAATTGTTGCATTCATCGGGCGAAGTTGCATTGTAAACAACTGAATGGCGTCTTTCGTTCACAACAATACGATATATGCAATTCGATGTTACCCGAATGTTATTGCGTACGTGACATGGAACAGTAAAACACGCGTTAATCAGAAAATCATTATGATTTCGTACTAAATTTATACATGCGCCTTTTGAGACGAGAGATAAGAGAGATGAATTTCGTCTTCCAGTTAACCGAAATAAATCTAAGGAATACTAAGTTATGTTAGGAAATTAAATACTGCTTATTGATCTTATTGTACTTGAAAATTGTATAGTTGTGGAGAAATTCTAAGCGGATACTTGAGAGTTATCTAGAATTATTTGAGTAAGTAGTTCGTGCGTTTTGTTTTGCAGTTTCGAAGAGGAGACACGTGTCCAACTTTAAAGTGTTATGGATTTATGATTGACATTGAGAAAAAGACAATGCTTAGCTAAAATGCAAAATAATGAGGTTATTGCATCGCCCATTACGCTTTTGAGTCTTATATAGATCAACTTGAATATAAGACTTCTGTAAGGAAAAAAAAACAGCTCTTCTATATTTTTTAAAAACAGTACATTGCTTTGAACTGTTTTGGTATCTTTTATTACTCAACAGTCCATTATTTTATAACTGGTAACTTACCTTCCGAGAATAACTAAGTTGTCAATCCATCCATCAATGTATCTGATCTTGTTTCCTACTGATGGGTAGGAGTCGATTTGTGCTGTGAATTGCGAAAATTCCAAAAACACTCAACTAAAATACTTTCGGGAGAACATTCGCAAGTATTCCGTACGCTTTGCATGTTTTATACGATGCAGAGGAATTGCATTTCGTGAGCGTGAAACGAAGATGAAGTGCAAAACTGCACTATCTATTAAATATGTAATCCCGTTAGACTATTCTGAACTACTCTGATAGCAGTCCAGTCAAAGATCTATCTATCTGTGTATGTGCGCGGTTAACAAAAGTTGCACTTATGTATCTAATCAGTTGCGGACGGAAGGGGTCGATGTACCGCACGTCCTCAGTTCTTGTCTATGTCGCCCGCCACGCAATTTGGATTTGGCCAAATATTTGCAATAATAAACCAATATTTGTCAAGCACACCTTAACTGATAACACGGTAACCTTGATGTTGGTGAAATAGTAACAGTCGTAATACAGTTAAATGCAATGTTAAAATTCATTAAATGAAGCCAATACTGTTCGGCGAAATATTAGGTGGTATTGAAAAGATTGGGTTATTTTTTGCTGGTTGTTTTATTATTATGACTAAGATTGCAACTCTAGAGTATTTAAGTTAAACCAACAAAAACTAAGATGAATGTTGACCACGTTGGCTATTATTCAAAAATGTAAGTTGTTGAAGCGTTCGTGTACCTACGATAGTGACATAAGAAGCCAACCGGTCTGCGGTCCAATTTTGTCTGTCGCTCATTGGAGCGTCAACGCGGATCAGGTTTCAAGGGGTCACTACCCACCGCCACCCCATGTACTAATTAATCCACATACACAATGAGCCGTCTGACTCACTCCCGCAGATGGGACAGCCCGCGACAATTACTCATCGTCTTGCCGATGTTTGGCAGCATCTCCGTTCTATTCTTCGCTCTGATGCGTCCAGCACGTAGAAACGGATGTCTGCCATATTAATCGAAGTATCGATATTGCTAACATTAGTCACTGTATGTTTATTTCTAGTTTTTACGACCGGCAGTTGTTATGAACTGCTGCATTCGGTAATTTTATATCTCTGCCCGCCGCGCTTAGGATCAGGATCGAACGTCAAGGTCGATAAGCATATAAATTTATGGCCAGACGTGTCCCTAAAGTATTCATGCGTAACTCGTCCAGAAATGTCGATTCGATCGAGTGATTGAATTCTGCAACTCTTATTCGTAAAGCAACACTTCACATAGTGAAGTTGAACTACAATTTATTTTTCATTAAATTTCATATCGTCCTCATTTTTACTGAAGGATCCTCCAGTTTGATTCTATAGGCTCAACGGTTCTAGGGTATAAACACTGTGCAGGTTTGCCTCACACTGTCCTTAAATCTCCTCTCTTAGCTGTTATATACCTACAGTGAAATTAATTATTGGCAAAGATTTTGTATACGTTATATAGTTAGTTTTTACATCTATGTAATCCAATGGAGAGCTTTTTTATTTTGAGTCTAGTTAAGTCCAGACAATCTAGATATTAGGCAAGTTTGGAAGCAAGAATGTTAACAATAGCAGTTCTTGTACAGGTTGTTCCTCTGTAGAATACTTGAATAGCATTTAGGAATGGTTGAATGGATTACCGAATAAGACTCGTGGGTCGAGATGCATAATCGAGATATGGCAAAATAGGTATGAGGTCTATGACCATTAAGTGCTCGATATTTAAAGAAAATACATTCAATATATGCATGTTAGATACTGGTTTTGATGTTCATGGCTGTATTGTAATAGTTTTTTGAGTAACAGGGTCTTTGCATGTCCTTTTTAATATTATTTTACATTCCTAGCTTTTTCCCGCGGCTGCGGTGTCGAATTTGCGTTCAAGTCATTTTATGTTTATATAGGAAGGCTTTAAACCGTCAGTGTGCCAAATTTATTCCAAATCTAATATTAGTAGTCATACCATGAACAATTAACAGCTATCCATCGATCCCCATAAACATTCTTATGTATACTATTCGTAAGATAAAAATATTCGTAAGGTAAAGTTTGTTGTCCAAATGATGGTTGGAGTTTTCAACATCAGTTTTGATAAAGCTTAAAGTAAACAGTTCAAATCGTTAGCCACAAGTCGAAGGACTTATAATTGTTGCAAAAATTAATGTCCAGAACATAATGCACTTAGTAAGTTAATATTTTGTGTCATCACCTATATGCACAAGTTAATTAGAAGCAAAGCTGAAAAAGCATTGATTACAATATATATTAAGTGTTCATTTTTGTTACGTCAGTAAATAGTCCTATACCGAATAGGTTAATAATTGTTAATAATAGCAAAGTGAGTATATTTATTCATGAGAATACTAAGAGACTATTGATAGTGTTTATTGTGGAAGTCTGTACAGTAATGATCCTCTACTATTTATTAAGAACATTTAATGATAGCCATAAAACATCGATATAAATTAAATTAATTTATATCGATGTGTAGTTTATTCCGATGGAATATTAATAAATCAATGTAGACTTCGATGTTGTAATTAAATCGATTTATTTATTACGTTCGATCCAACATCGTACCATATGACATCTTTCGTCGACGTCATCATTACCGCTCACGTTTTCTCGTGATTTCGGTTTGTTTATCGGAATTTTTGAAATCACGTAAAAATATTTTAGGAGGACGTTATTTCCGAATAAAACTAAGCAATGATTTCTGATATAAAAGCAGATATATCTAGCTTTATGAGACATTTCAATACACCCTCAGGGGTACTAACACACCTTTGACTGCTTTTAGTTAGGATTTATCACTTACTAGCTTTTTTCCGAGGTTTCGCCAACTCGGATCACGTTCACCACAGTAAAAGTATCATAGGCGTCAATCCAGGCTAAAACTATCATATTGCTAAATTTAAACTAAATGCAATAATTATTTTTGCGTAAAAGAGTAATATGCATCCATCCATTGTCAGAAACATTCGCTTTTAATTATTATTATGATTAGTAAGATTCGATAACAGATGTCCTCGGTTATCATTCGTTATGTTTGTCGGTAGTGACTACTTAATATGAGGACCGCAAGCTACTACTTTTATTGACTAATTCATACAATTATAATTATAATTTTTGTAAAGGAACTTTTATTACACACTAATTGTGCCCTGCGGTTATTACACTAATTGTGCCCTGCGTATTATTACACTTTTTAAATGTAACCTAACAATATTGTGCCTGCGGCACACTAATTGTTAGGTCACATTTAAAAAGTGTAATAATACGTTTTTTTGATATACCTACATGTATCGGAAATATTATAGCCTCAACAATTTATGAAATACCTACTCTACACTCCACACGTAAATCTATGTTAGTAAATAGTTTTTTATGTCTTAAAATCATAAAAACTTCAATAGAAAGGATTACTGAAATAAATATTAAATAACTAGCTGAGCCCGCGGTTTCACCCGCGTTTAAAAGAAATGTAACGTGACATACATTAACCGAAATTGTATACCTTTAATAATCTCTATTTTATTATTTTACCGGTACCGCCGCCGTACCTTATGCCGGTACCGCCGCAAATGCTACGTCTCGCAATTTTTAAATCTGTAATATATACGAAAATAGTCATTTAAATCATATTATGCTGTAAAGAGCCATATAGATCTATATTAAATCAACAATGTATTTAAGGTATTTTATTGGATAAGGATTAATACTGTATTGGTTAAAATCGCTTCGAAAATTAGCCATTATTTGTCGTAAAAA
>MOOZ01000115.1:181087-196881 GCA_002930495.1 Cecropterus lyciades | reverse complement strand
TTAATATAATCTTTCCCGAGACAGATATGGTCAATTCGTTTAAGTTGACTGTTAGGGTGCCAAAAAAAATTTCCGTACTCGAAGACGTGTTTACAAACAAAGTTACCACACGTTTGATATGGCGTTAAATGGCCCTAATTCATGTTTAACGCTAAACAAGCATGTAATTAGTCGACCGAACAAACAAACAAACAAGCAAACCATACGGTAATCTTAAACTGATCGCGTAGGAGAGGTGAGTCAGGCGCCCACCTGCGGACCGCGAGACTGTTTTGCTGCGTAAACATATCGGTGCCCCTAGTGAAAACGGGTGTAAGTCTGAATTTTGCACATTTTGACCTTATATACATACAAAAAAATATTGAGAAAGGAAGAACTATCGATAGGTCTTCGTTTTGTTTTAACAATTTTATCTGGGTTTAGGAAAACGTTTATAAAACGAAACTTATCGATAGTTTACTCTTTTTTTTTGGTCTTGTTTTGGTGAAACTTTTACAAAAACGAAGATGTATCAATAGATCTTCATTTTTAACAATTGTGGTCTTGTTTTAGAAAAACGTTTACAAAAAGATTTATTCGATTTTTTTAACAAATTTCGTCTCGTTTAAAAAATATCGGTATATCGAAAAAAAGATTTATCGACAGTTTACGTTTTTTAATAATTTTGGTATAGAAAGTCAATTTGGCAGAAATCACACTTATACCCATTTTTTACTAGGAGCAACAGATATTACGTGCGTACTTCATGCGCAGTATATGACAATATCAAAAGATACACATACTATTATGACCCCTAAAATAAACGTACTGTACGCGATAATCGCGTGTCGGTTTCCAGTGATCGTTTGCCCATAGTACACGCGTGAAGATTCCAATTTGCGGGCGAACTGCGAGTTTTATCTCTCAACCGCTGATAACGTTACTAGACGCTGTTTTCACGGACGCTGGCGTGTGTAATTGTTATTTACTGTAGGCTTGAGTCACTTTACGTGTTGCGTGTCTTCTGCGTAGGCTGTAACGTAATGAGCAGCTAAGGGCTCTCTTAAAAGTTATGATCACGCTAGGTGTATTCTACGGGTACATATGGCCTTTTCACAACATCAAATAAATTATGTTTAGATACATTTATTTTAGTTGTTCCTTAAGGTATTATAATGGTGGATATTTATGTGTAAAAATATTTTTTTGTCCAATATTTGCCTATTTATAAATTCTAAGACAGTTACTAAAGTTCTTTGAGACAAAGTTAACAGCTCAGAAACCTATGGACACAAATAAACTTTTTTCAGTCAGAGCTGTTTCAGTAACGACGCCGGTCGAATTCTTTGACAACGGACTTTGAGACGCTTCACACGAAAGCCCTAGACTGTGCGCGAGACATTAACACTACGCAGGCCAGCGAGAGCTTTCGCTCGTCGAGCGTGAAAGTGAATCTTATCGGATTGGGAATACGAGCTGTTCGGGGGTAGATTTATGATGGCGTTGACAGACGATGCAGTGGGCGCAGTGGCGCTTGGCGTTGGCACAATGCCCGGGGCGCGGGTACCAGCCACCTCGCCACCTAGCCCCACCCACGACGTTCGCTCCGCGCCTCCCTCGTTGCCACTCTGACTAATGCACGAAAACAATACACAGCTGTTGACCCAGCAATGTACTGGCACGCCTACAGCGCGTCGCCGACGGCGCTCAACCCCGCTCAAGTGACACGCGGATCGCTCGATATGTACGTACCTGTGTCATTCTTGCTCTACCTTAACGGCTATCGGCCCTTCTCTCGCCCGAGATTTATTCGAGACGTAACAACTGATGTATGGGTTTGTTTTTTCCACGTGCATCTTAATGTGTTGTACGTACAAAATATAAATAGGCTCATGTTTATTTTGAGTAACTGAATTTTGCTATGTATCCGATCATTACGTTTTATAACTTTTAAAACAAAATCTTTTAATACACTATTTATCTCGCTCAAAGGATCTTATAAATGCTTAATTTGTCCATGCGAGTTTTATCAACAACGACAACACGAATAAATTATATACGATCATTATATTTCCTGTGACACATTGATAAAAATAAACGAGGCGCATACAATAAAAAAACTCTACGCAATTTATATAAGTTGTGGATATGTCTGGACTTATAAAACCAGCAAGAATAAAGTTCGTAACAGCAGCGATACCCATCTGTCGTGAATGCCTAAGCAAACTGAATAAGTGTCTTGACAAGCTGTGAATCAGCAGATAAGCGGTCTGAGAGATAAGGCATTCACTTCTCGGTATTGCGGTAGGTCGGGACGAAGGAGATTCTTGAAAAGACTGCCGAGTTTTGTAAAGAAAACACATTTTGTGGTGGAATTGCAGAAATGCGCAAAAGAGCAAAACCCGAACTCATGACGGTTAAGCGTAATGAAACATTTGGAGTTAATTTGTAAAGACTACTGGAATTCGGTTTAATTAACGAATCGATTGCGGTTGAAAGTATTTTATTACGTAAATACAAAACTTTCGAATAAATTACCTAAGAAATTCGTTGCATTTAACACTCCTAGCTATTTCAGGAAACTACCCGCAACACGAGCGGTCATTCATCATTATTAACGATTAAGCATTACGCAACGCTTATGAACATCCTCCATTCATTGTGGACATGCAAATTTCCATTCGTTCCTCGCATCCACACCCGAGTCACGTCCCGGTGTAGCTACCGACTGCGTCTGTAATTAGTGTGCGTGTATAAACAAGCCATTTGCCCGGCAAATTGGCCATTCCCGCTAACCGGTCGGCTGCCTCAGCAGATTTGTGGGAGAATGAACTAACGCCATGAATAGATTGCGCTAAATATTTAATTAGGTACCCGGCTAGTATTCTACTTGGACGTAATATTAATTCAGTTGTGAGCTCATGAATTTTACATTATCTCAGAAACTGATCTCAACCCTTAAGTTCCATATTAATATGGACGCTGATAAGCTTATATTAATTTATGCGAAGAGGTATGCGAACCAGGCAGAGTATAATAAAAAGTTCATAGTACGAGCTTTTCCTTCACTAAGTCTTTTAATCTTCCTAAAAATTCTAGTGTCCTTGAAAGACAGAAAGTTTATCGGAATAGACATTGTTGATTTTCCTCAACGTGATTCACCTTTACCTAGTAATTTCTCGGTCACCACTATCACTAGTGGTAAAATATGGCAAAGTACGGTTAGTTATTACGCGGTTACTTTACCTACTGTTTAGTATCAAGAATAAGCAATGCAAATAAAATATTTTATACTCGACGGAGCAGAGTAGACGGTGTACGTGAATCTTGAGTAAAATATCATACCAAGAATAATACTCAGAAAGGAACAAGAACAAAGCTATATTTTCTTAGTACAACAGTAATTTGGATATTAACGACGTAGCAGATTAGTATTCTATTATTACTAAAAATATTATACCTGTAGTTGTAACTCGTGTAGCGCGATTATTCTATGCTATATTTACTTTACTGTCGTAAGTGTTTATATTTATGCTTATGGGATAATTATACATTCCCGATGAAGTTTATGACTTACGCACGTGGTTTAACTTTGTATAAACAAAAATGTGTATAGTCGGGCGACCTACATTTTTCTACAAGGAGGTAGAATAGATATTATTATCTAGATTTCGCATCCTTAGTTGTATTTTTATATCAAACTAGCTTATTCCCGCGGTCCCGCCCGCTTGAGTGATGTTTGTACGGTAAAAAGTATCTTGCGCTAATCCAGGCCATGAACTATCAGTGTGCCAAAATTAATCCAAATCCAACAAACATACGCACCCTCACAAACTTTCATTTTTATAATATTACTAAGAAGTAAGATTATAAGTGACAAATGCAGTTAATCTATACATTCCTGATCACTTAATCTACGATTAGTGAGTGGTTGCCAAGTCCCGGAGTAATCCAATCGCGTCCCGTGTTGGCGGCCGTACATCGTCCGCTAGAATGCCGGCCGTCTCATAAAGTACACGGTGTGCATGCGCGGGCGCATCACCCAGTGCGGTGACTCATGCATTGTGCTCACGCTAATTACATTGTACGTCGAACACGTGCATGTGTTCCCCTTGAAACGGCTCGCCTGATAAATACAGAACTGCACGGTGACCGCTCCCTGGGCTTAGCATCGGGTATTGTTGACGAATATGTCCGTGTATATAATATCTAATGGGTTGAGCTAACCGCCATTGTAGACATAATAGGCAATAAATGGACTGGCCAAGGCCGTCAGTTATGCATTCGCTTGTCGTCTACATATTTTATGAAGGAGAACTGTCTATCTATGCAGCCGCTTATGCATTTATAACAGCCACTCAAGTCAACGTCCAATTTGAAAGAAAGGGGAGACGTTTCTAAGCAAAATTATGTTCCTAATAAGCTATGGATAGGGGTCACAAAAAGGTTTTGTTACGTTATGTTTATTATTGCAATAATCTGCGAAACTGTTTATAACTTCGTTTTCATTGGACCCACCATCCGCCCACTTGTACTTAACTCTACCGTTATTCCTTACGAGTTTACGGGTGACCTTGAATATTGCAACGTAATATTATTGTTAACTTAATCCATTGTTGTTGCATGTATATTTAGATATAGATAACGATTGCTTTTTCTTAAATGTACCCTGTCGTATGATTCATTCACTTATTTCATTTCCTTTAACGATCAGCTTATTTCCATTAATCTCCACTAGCATCAATTTTAGCAATTTGTCGCCGATTTCCTAAATTGTTATCGATCATGAAACTAATAATAGTTTCAATATATGTGCAAGTTTTTTTATTATTCTTTTAATTAAGCTATCTCGTTAATGTGTACTACAATTCTTTCCTTAGATGTACTTAGTGCCGCTGGGTCTGTGGGAATTTCATCTGTCGACGAGTTAATCAAAAATCGGCTCGGCTATTTTCGTACTCTTTAAAGCTTTTCAGTCGGTGCCTCTTCATTATACAACGCTCTGAAGTGTTCCTATAGGAGTGCGGTTTTCACCTCGTCCGCATTTTACGATTTCATCGTCTAAAAAGTACATAAATTTTCGAAATGAACTTCTCCGTTCCGGCGTAGAAATTCATTTAAAACTTTTTAATCTTTTGAGAGAAAATACTCTTGAATCAAATCCTAAGAATATCACAATTGACCTGTAGTTAGATTGATGCGAAATATTTATACAGTCTTACTGCGGTCGTTTAAAACTACATTTTCTTCATACGTGATAATTCACTTAATAAAGAAACATGCGTTAAATGCATTTAAAAACCATATCATTCGTTAAAATTGTAAATCGATTTTTGGCAGTCTTGCAATATGCGAATTTTAGGAAACAAAAAATGAGATCATCCGTTGTAATTATAGAAGTTCTCGTGGCTCTATAAAGTTCACTTAGAAAAGCAGATTCATGCACCAATTTGCTAAGTGTTCATGTTATTAGGTTAATGAGCTTCGGGTAAAAGAAAACTGAATATAGCATGTCTTGATATGACTGTACTAATGAATTGCAGATTCTACTTAATACTATGGTAATAATCAATGGAAATCTTGGATCTTTGGAATCTTGTTCATGATAAATTCACTGCCATATTCAGATTTTGTCAATATTGACGTTAACGATTTTCACTTCAAGTAAAACCTTCCATTGCAGTTTTTTGTTACGTTCACCTCATTTCGTTTGGCACGGAAGAGTTGGCTGTATCTGTACAGTGCAATATCGCACTAGTCAAATATATCGCATTGGTCAAGCTACTCGATAATATTACTTCTACGAGAATTCGTATATGGAATCCAACGTGATTGTTACATTTCATCGACTCAGAAGGTACTTACTATATGGATCATGTAGCTATGGCTACCTTTGAAATATATATTTAAACTAACTTGATAATTATTTACTAATAAGTGTAGTGAAAAATACACATTTTACCATACTTGTGGATACCTTAATTTGAGCTTATTTAACATTTTTGATTTTGTTCTTTTTTTATTTTCTTGTTGAATTGTGATACTCGTATGATTACTTGTATTTCGTTTTATGTCTCGTTATGAACGTTGACAAACGAACTAATTGGAACAGGCATATGCGTGTTCTTCGTTTTTGAACTTCTTTTTTTCTCATTTAGAGCTTATAGCGCTAACGAACTAATTTTTTCTTCAAAATTTTGGAATCTCCTTAAAAGTGTTTAAAGCCAGGCTCGGTTCATTTAATTCCTTTGTTATATCTGACTATTTAAGTGAAGAGTAGTTGTGTTACTTTCACAGTTATTGCAAAAATTTGAAAGAATGTCAATGCCCACAGCGCTATTCGAATTATTTTGGCACGAAGACAATGTCATTAATATTGATACTATTTTTGCTCGATGCTCACGTATGTACGTAGGTACATCAACTGAAAAATGCATTTGTTTCATCGATGACAAATATTTTAGTTATAGCGTTACTAAAAACGTTTGATGCATCATCATCTTTCCATAAGATGTGCCTATATTTTTATTTCATGGCTGGTGTATTTTACTGTACTTTGTGAACTATCAGCAGCAATTTTGAAGGAAATTTCAATGAAAGTGTACAGAGTGTCGATAACTTTTATTAACACTTCGTATGTGTAAAGAAATATAAAGATGTAATGTAATTTCCAATGATTATTATACTTTGATGATATTCTATGAACTCACATATAACAAACTTTATCTTTATACAAAATTCCGTACATTTCGAATTTTAACAATTTTCCTATTTTGAAATATAAAACAGAAAAGTCTACGATTTCTATTACTTTTCTTCCAAACACTTATATTATACAAAATATTTTGCCTATTTTGTTCCTCCGTCGAATGCTGAGAAATAGAGATTCATTGCATTCATAAATGCATTATTATATTCTGAAATAACGTTTGATCTTCCATTTTTATCGTCATCATTTATTTGTATACTATCTAAAGTTTCTTAGTTATTGTTTACAGCTTATTACCGAGAACACCTTTGTTTACTTTGATGCTAGTGTTTTTCCTCAAAATATGTTGTGTTATTCATATCTTTATTTTTTCTCTTAGCATCACAAGTTATTGATCACAAGAACGAATGGTTAATTTCTCTATGATTTTGGAAAATTACTTTCAGAACGGTAAGAATAGTTTGAGATTAGATTAATGATCACGTTTTTGCAGTGAGTTGTTTATGAAAACATGCATATCCATTAGTGCCATATGTATGTATATACGTTATGTATGTAATATACTTTACTACATCACATTGTTCTTTGTTGTTGACTGTATACTGAGTACTAAACTTTAAAGTAACAAATGTACATATATTAAACTTGGTAAGCTTCGTCAAATTTGTCGCCACAACTTGCTGTCACGTTGATATGCCTTCCTCACTGCGCCCTTCGATTTGGAATACAGCTGCATAGTCAAGATTTGCAAAGCAAGTCAAATGTAGCGGTGATGTTCTGATTGTGTATCAATAGACCCTTTACTTTCATCTTGAGTTTTTTGTACCAAAATAAGGGATGAGTGTTAACTTATTACGAACATGATTATCCGATTACTTTCCCTGAATTCATCGTTTTTCGACCCGTTCGATGTGCGCAGATTGGAACGGCACGTAGACCTCTGCTGCCTCATTGTTCAGTGACACTGGGCTGCGAGGAGCGCTGTGTTCTTGCGAATCGGCGTCTATTGTCCCCGGCGTTGCGGCGCGCATGCGTGAAAATGTTGTTTAGTTTTTGCACGATTGTGCAACTGCGGTTTCCCTTATTATCTCTGTTGTAATTTCCTTCAACGCTCGTTTGAATGTATGTGTTTTTTTTTGCAACATGCAATTTGTACTTTGAGTTTTCCTGACCCCGTCTAAATACTTGTGATACTTGTATTGCTACAATATCACATAAAAAATGAAGTATTGAAATAACGGTATAATAATGCATAATAAATAACATTTCGAAGTGGTTTTATTCCTCAAGAAGAAGCCTTATCTTTATTGTAGCAGCTAAATTGGCAGGCGGTTAGAAGAAACCCAATCAATTTTGTCAAAATTCAATTTCACCGGCTTTGTTAGAAATCGTTTTGGAAGCTGAAATTGAGTTATAGTTTATGTCGCTCTTAGCGAGGCGAGTTGGCCTCCGTTCTATAAATGTCGTTAGGAAAATTTTGGTGGGTTATATTTTTGTTTAAATGAAACTTAAGTGTCTTAATACGGAAGGTGTAATAATTTTACTAAAATTTAAGAGTTATTCTACCACCTTGATAACTGTTTATAACCAAATACTAACAAATTCTATTTACTATACAATTTAAAATTATTGTAACGACTTACAAACAGGATCTTCGTCGACTTTATAAATATATTTATTACAAGGTAAAGTAATTTCTAAGAAAAGTCTACTTAATCTAATACAAGTTGTTAAGATAGTCACTACATACCACAAAATTAAGTTTAAACTGTGAGATCGTATTACACTGAACTTCCGACCTTGCCGCCAAAGCGATGCAGGCCGCGCCTTCTCTAAATCAGCATGAATAGGCATTAGTTACAAATTGGACCGCGTTAGACACACCTACCCAATCGCTTATCGTTCATTTTCGTTACATCACCAGCCGCAAAAAGTAGGATAGACGAGGTTAACTAACCAGTAGTAGCTAGTGGCTCAGTGGCAGCTACCGGCTGGCCCCGTTCTCACGGATTGCATGACGCCGCTACATGCGTACCTGCGTCGTCATCTGCTTGCAACAATGCTCGCTCGCTAGATTCCTTGACGCTTACGTTTTTAAACTTATTTACATTGTCGCCATGAATACCTTTGTTTTTATCTTTGACGCGAGTCTTAAATGTTTGCTCGTTTTATTTTTCTTTTATATTATCAAAAACGTCATTCGCATTGCGTAAAATGTAAGCACTGACTCACTTTTAACTACTTGTCTACCGGTAATTTTTATTTATCGATTAAAACACCGAATCTGGATTTTTTATTTGAATTATTTTTGCTGAGTATATTTTTTAAATTGCTTTTCATTTCCCCAATGTTAATAATAATTCTCTTTTCTTAAAAAATATTGTGATAAAGTATATCGTGAAAAATAAACTACTTTATTGCTGAATTTACCAAAAATATAAAAATGTATGTTCATATCCTGCAGTTCGGTAGACTTTTTCATACGGGTCGAATGGCGTTCAAGGTCGAATCGAAGGCTTCGTAATGCTGTTTGTACGATCAATTTAAAATGTGACTCATCGTAGTTCATACCTCGTAAATAAACTGCCAATCATCTGGTAGATAAATCATCATGACTTCTTGCTTCCTGGTATATCTTATAACTTGTCCAATTTAACATTGTGTCCGTCCATGAATGTGGTAGCTTCGTGATTTCTCCACGGCACTAGCGTTGTATGTATCTTATTCAATTTGCAGCGAAATTGCGTGGCCTTATAAGGTCAGATGTATGTGACATTTGTTTTAAACGCACTTGCAGAGTAGAGTTAATAACGCTAGAAGTGAATCTTTCATGGCTCTCGAGTTAGTCCACACCTCTGAAACTGATATACAAGTAAAATTCAAACCTAAGCACCATTTGTTATTCATACCATCCTTTCATCGGTCCATTAGCCCTTGACAGTCCACTGCTGGACATAGGTCTCCAATAACCTTTGCCAACCCGACCGGTCCTGAACCATCTGAATCCAGCGGTTACCCGCCATCTACTTCAAGTCCTCAGTCTACCAGATCGGAGATTGACATATATACATACCTTTTGCTTAGAGGTGGTTCTGTCCTACGAACGATGTAGGCTGACTATTGCCACCTCGGTGTTAACCGCCATAACCTCTTTGTGTTGTTCATTGTCATACATGACCTACTCCAGATGCATCTTCTGTACTCTTTGGAGTTGATTAAAGATATCTAAGAGTGGCAACAACTACTTCAATTTAGGTAAAGTGCTTAGATGTTTGCTATTGATACATCTGAGTACAATTAAATTTATGAGCTGCACTTTGTCAAGTATCACTTACATCATACCAAATTAAACAATCTAATCGTCGCCGAAGAACAATGCTAATTATCATCGGCCAACGGACAATGTAATTAGCGGCTTATTATAATATTTATATTTTATAATTTACACATGTATTAGTCATCTTTTTTTGTTTGTTGATAATCTTAAGAAGAAGACGTTAAAACTTATAAACATAGATTTTTTTTCAAAAAGTGAAATTTTCCCCAAGGTGAGACAATCATGCCTGTAGAGCGCTTGTGCTGTGCTTAGTTTCAAATTAAGGCTTGTCTATACAAAGAACTAAGAAAACTTCGATAGCGTGACGTCGCGTGAGTTTTACGAAGCCAATCCAATGTTTTAATTGTAGTGTTACGAGAATTGTAAGAATGTATTCGTAGATAAGCATTTTCAAGCGGTGAAAACATATTTACTCTATATCCTTACTCCTCTCTCTCAAACAGTGTATGATAATATGTAACTATAATTCTAATCTGAAATCCATGCAGTACTTTTTCTATATTGCAATTTTAATTTGAAAAACAAAACAGCGGAACAAACACCGGCGACATCAGACTGTCGCCCATGAAATGACATAACATTTATTCCATGGAATATAAAGATTAATTGCAAAAATTACTTACAATTACACTCATTATTTAGAACCTTGTCGGTAGCTACAATTTAAATCGTTAATATTAGCATGTATATACTAAGCATATACATACTTATAACAACGATTTAAAGAATACTTATATTATAATATATATATTTTTTAAGGACTGAAGTAGCAAACGAGCATGCAATCCTTCTAATGTCAAGTGGTCATTGTCATCCATGGACATTTGTAAGAAACTTCATATAGAACAGGGGTTCAAAGAAGAAAACAGTCATCTATCAATCACTAAGATTTTCGGCTCCCATGAAAGTGTGACGGCAACAACACTACTTCACGCAGTTGTACCTCTGCGAACCGTACTCATGTCAAACAAGCATGTCAAATATATTATTTACTTGAAATATTTATAAATGCAAGTGCCACAGAGTTATGAGTAACTTGTGTTAAAATTAAAAACGATCATAATTTTCATACGTGTTACTCATTGTTGTTTGTTTTGTGCTGTATCTAATTAAATGTTTGTTTTCTCTTCAGCCGAACGAAGGAACGGACAATCAGGTACCTAACGCATAAACTTTACGTACATTAGTACATTGTGTTTGTCCGTATTGTTTTAGTTTGTGGTATTCATATATTTTGAACAGATTTATTATTTTTGTTACCGCCCTTGCTTTTTTTGTTTGCTGTGTTTCGAATTAATGAAAAAAAACGATCTATGCCCTTAATTCAATTTTTTAGGTTTTAGATCGATTACCATTTATGTTTTCGTCCGTATCGTCCATACAATTTAAGGACGAAGACGTAAAAGAGAGACGTTACCTCAAAATTATTACATTTTGAGAAAACGTAAGAAATTTGTATTTAGGGCACGTGCATCTGTGCGACATATCTTAGACCAATATCAAAATACATATCAAAAATCGGATGTGGATGTTTTTTGTCAGTAACGCTTCAGACAAGAACACGCAAACACTCTTACTAAAAAACAGAAATAAGGTTATACGATATTTATGTAGTACGTTCAAAAAAGAACCCTTCACACAGGTACACATTAATCATCTATCATTGAACAATAAAAACTATATAAATAGGAAATCAAGAAACATTTTATGATGATTAAATGTTCATTTTGCCTTGTCTAGCAGCATGAAAATAATCACTCTATAAATATTTATGTCTTCTGTTAGTATTTGTAACTATTAACACGAGTATAGTATAGTTAACTTATTAGAATTGCATGAACACTTAGCTTTTTTCGTATTTACATATTGATTGGGATCATTTGATCATTTGTATACGACACGCATAATGATTGTTGTGGTAATATGCTATGTAATCGGTCTCTGGTTCGATTCCCGGCCCGGAAATTAATATGATAAATGAAGCATTCTGGTTCTGGAAATATGTGTGCTAAACTTTGTATGTGTTTGTCCGTAGCACCTTTATCACAAATTATAGTGTACTAGTTCATTCCTGCGGCTGCGCTCGCTTCAGTCACGTTTACCACGTTCGGTAATTCCTATGTGTTAATCTAGATTATCAACTATATGTCTGTCAAATTTCAGCGAATTCCTATCAGTAGTTTTTTCGTGAAAGAATAACAAACACACATACATCTTCACAAATTTTCGCATTTTTAATGTAAGTAAGATATTTTGTAAAATTTAAGGACCTCTATTCCTAACAAAATTAATACTTTTTCCATTGACCCATATTACGATTTAAATGTACATATTTGTGTTCGTGTTTGTGTTGCCCTGTTATTTGTTATAATAATACGTTCATTGTTTGATGTACCTTCATGTTGATTCCAATTAACGATGCGTATGATAATGATGTGTTTGTTAGTCATCTCAATCTGGTTTTATGGTTTGCTCAATTCAATGAGGGATGTATTAAGAAATATTCATATCTGAGTCTTACAAATCTTAGTAATAAACAGTTTATGAATTCGCGATTCTTTTCATCGTTAGATAGGTAAATTGATTTAATTAATTCATCTATTATAACTTTTTAAATGTTATTGCTTAGTAACGGTAGTTATCTATTAGTAACGTTTGACTAAATATAAATGTACGATTATGATGACTTGCATCGATAAAAAAGATGCAAGAAATCGCGATCATTGGCTTCAGTGAGAAAATGATTTGCTATCCGGATTTTTTAAAACATTTTTATTACCCCACTGCCTCCGAAGGAAGTTAATGTTTTTCCCTTTACATGCAACTTTAAAGTACTTACATGAACATGGTTTTCTTCTCCAGTTGTTCACAGCCAGCGCGACCCACCTGCACGATGCGCGGCGCACTAACCCGCCCGACTCGGGCTTCTCCGAGCCGGTCAACAACAACATCACAGAGGACAACAACAACGGTCCGATATCGCTCAGAGAGATGCAGAACATCGCCAACAACAACGCGACCGCTTACATCGTCAGTGAGAACGAGGAGAGGAATAGGATAAGCCGGGAGTCGGTCGTGGAGTTTGAACCGTTGCCGACGATACGGGTTGCCGATCCACTGGAGCACTGTGCCGATTGGTTCGGTAAGAATACATGCCATTATAGTTATCTACCCAACAAGACACATCAATAGGCCGATTTATTTGGAAAAGCTGAATATCGCCGAGAACAACAACGCATATATCTTCATTGAGAGATGAGCCGGGAGTCAAATGTCGAGTTGTCTTGATCTGTGCTGATTGGTCCGGTATGAAGTGTATGAACCATATTTCTTCAATAGGTTATTGTTTCACAATGGAAACAAGAACAGCCAATAATAATTATTAGAAAGATGTACAACATCGAGAAGAACAACGCGACCGCTAAAGGGTCGATATTTCTGGGCAGATTCTTTGTATAATAGTTTCAGTGAAATGAGGAATTAATGGGTGTGGGGTAGGGAAGGGTGTATATTTAAATATTTTAAAGAATAATTAGCTATATATTAATTATGCAATATTTCTGGATTCCATAAAGAATGTTTCAAATGATTATATTGTTTCAGGTGGTGAAGACTTGCCAAGAAATCGCTTGCAGTATCTTAGAGAAATTGGGAGAGGATGGTTTGGCAGGGTAAGTTAGATTAAATGTTCATTAGAAGTATTTTCAGAAATAGAACTGATTTGACGTCCATTTGTTATGTTGTAACCTTCAGCGCAGGACTCTGTCCGCTTCCCCTTTGACCATTGGCCAGTCAAATATCTAAATGATATTTATGTAAGGCAAGATACTCGAGCTAACTTTTAATGTCTATGTTAAAAACAAGATGGCTTAAATATATTAAGTTACGCTAAGTTTCTGGCCACATCTGCTCAGTTAAAATCGTGTTCCGAACTCGTGTTAGTGTGAAAAATATATTTTTAGTTACAATTTGTTATGACCTCCGTAGTAGGCTTATTCATAATAAAGACATGTCATTTCATTTAAATTTCATTTTGTGTATAAACATTAATATGTTTATGTATTCAGACGTGATTCTTAGTGTCGAGGTTAAAAAGCGTCCATTAATTTTTTTTGTGTATTAGTAGTTAAGAAAACGACTCTTATTGAAAGCATATTCAATCAATTTCCAGGTAGTCGAAGGCGAGCTGGAAGACAACGGCACGATCACAGTAGCGGTGAAGATCCTCAACCAGAACGCTCGTCTGGAGGACAAAGCGCGGTTCCTGGACGAAGCACGCATCTACAGAGACTCCAGCCACGAGAACGTACTGAGTTTCATCGCCAAATGTCTGCAGGAGGATCCGTGGATACTCATTTTCGAATTGTGCAATATGGTAAGTGTTAGTATAGAATGTAAGCTAGTAAGCTGTGCATTTTAATTTCGGTCTTGAATGGTGATTTGGCATTTTCAATACCAGATACTTACTATTTTTTGTGCTGAATGTTATGGATACATATAGGGGACCATTTACCCTCCGGGTTAGTCATATGCTATGCCTGTGCGATGACATAAGGATGGTGAGCAAGATTTTGTTTGGCGTCAATGAGTACAATTTACCCGGGCAGATTTTCGAGAGGGTGGAATAACTCCCAACTGTGTTAAAACAATTTATTTATTTATAGGATCTCCAACAGTACTTGATAGTGAACCGTCCGAAGATGGCAATGCTTAACGAGACCGGGGTTCCCCTGCAGCTGATGTGTGACGTCTCATCCGCCCTCTCTTATCTTCATTCCCGAGGATACTTGTATGGGTGAGTCATCATTTTATTTTATAAATTAACGTGGCGATAAAGCAGACGGAACCTGTTGGAGAGTAGTCACCATTACCCATAAAATTTTAATGAATTAATTCCATGAATTACTAAAGAAATGCCTTAAGGCTTTAGAAAAGAGCAATCATTCCCTTGTTTTATTAGATACAGGGCTCTGTACTGTATTTCAGGTATATGTTAAAGCTTTAATCGAATTTCAGTTTATGGAAAAATACTAAGCATTTGTTGATGCCTATAATATAATACAATAATATACTATAAAAATATAATTTTTACTGTTACTGTTTTATACAATTGTACATGGAGCATACATAAAGCTTATAATTATTTTTTATTTGTACTGTTCAACACATTTTTTTGAAATGGACAGTATGTACATTAATGGTAAATGTAATTAAAATTGTAATAGAAACGTGATGTTTCCTTCAATCAGCCTGTGATTTCATTCCTTCAGTAAATCTCCATTCGCATTTTAGTCAAATGTAACCTGAAATTAGAAAGTGTCGTTTCATTCAATCAATCTCGTTTCAATAAATCTTCGTTCAGACTGGCATGTCACCGCAGCCGTTTATGTTTGTTACCAGCAACCTATGGAGCGGCGGCGTGCTGGTGCGCGGGTCGCCGGAGAGCGCGCGCGCGGTGCTCGGCCGGTACGCGACCGCCGCGCCGCCGCACGACTGCGCCGCGCCGGAGGCGGAGCCCGGCAGGCACCAGCCAGTCTATACTGTGAGCCGTTGCTTATATGTATTTAGTTTTAATGATAATACTATTATTATTTAATAAAAATATAGAGGTGTATAATTTCTGTGATAATATATATATATATATCTATACTAATATTATAAAGCTAAAGAGTTTGTTTGTTTGTTTGTTTGTTTGAACGCGCTAATATCAGGAACTACTGGTCCGATTTGAAAAATTCTTTCGGTGTTAGATAGCCCATTTATCGAGGA